>JAFIDM010103011.1:0-11592 GCA_023159025.1 Thereuonema tuberculata | reverse complement strand
CTATCCATTGTTTTCTCTTTGGATCTGGATCGTCTACTATTCATTGTAACATAAACAATTTTTTTTTTACCACTATTCTATGAAATTAGATCTAAGAAAACAAACTTTTTCTATACATATATATTTTTAAATTGAGAACAAGAAAATAAAATTCATTTTATGGAAGCTTAAACCTATGCATTTCTTATAATTTATTATTTTAACTTTTTTGTATAATTGGTGTCGAAGTTGATTGTTTTAATATTTAATACCATCTACAGCGTCTTGTACGAGATATAGAAATAAATGATAAATTCCAGTAATTGTTCACCAAAAGAAGTTGAGATAACTAAGACTTAAATTGGTTTGGAATTTAATCGGTTGAGTAGAACCTAATGAGTATAGATTATTTTGTCTTTGTAGGTGCAATAGTCTTGTTTGATTTCAATCGAAAACATTTATTGGTTGTGTTGATAACAATTAAGTATTTAATGTTAGGTTTATTTGTAGCATTAAATTATTTTTTTTTGATAGGTTGTGGAGATATATTTTTTTTTATTATAATGAGTTTTTGCTGCTTGTGAAGGGAGTTTAGGATTAAATGTTTTAGTGAGGTAATTCGTTGTCATGGGAATGATTATTTTTTTAATAGTTTGAATGTTTTACAGTGTTAACAAAGAGTTATAACTAATTAGATAAATTGAATAGCTATGGATTGTTCGTGAATATTTTTAGATAGACTTTTTTTCAATATTTTTGAGATTAGTATTTTTTAATTTTTGATATATTTTGCTTGGTTTTTGTTTACGGATTTTTGTTGAACTGGGATTTATCTTCATAGAGGAATATAATTTATTTTTTATCATTTTCTATTATTATGGAATTATGTTTCCTTTATTTAACAAGAGTAAAAGCTATTGCATTTTAATTTACTGCTGAGTGAATTTTAATTACAACATTCAAATTCCATCAACACTAGATGCAGCTCCGTCATTACCTGCTTCATCTTCTCCATTTTTTTATCTGAAATATTTACACCCTTATAATATTACTCTTTTTCAAGAGCACCTTTGTTTACTTTTCTTTATGGTGATTATTCCTATTCTTAGACATTCGCAACTTGATCTTCCCAAATTCTTTTTTTTTGTTTCTAATTCTAATATGTTAACTCTAAGATATTTAATAGAAATAAGCCACAAAATTTCAATTTCTTTAATAGGTCGTGCAATTAAAACGAGGAAATAAAAACCGCTCGAGCCTCAGGCGAGGATCGAACCGTCTACCGACCAGACTTTGAGACGAATGAAGTTTTCTTTTGATCCCATTGAAGTGATCGCATCTAACAGAACCATATTTTAATGGTGCCTTAACTTTTGGAAGTCTTAGTGGATTACAAATACTGTTTCTGATCCTGAAAACCCTTCAATTAGTATAGTATTCAATCCTCTTCGATTTTAATATTCCAATTAAGATATTTTAAAGCCGGAAGCCTTCCAGAGATTTTTTTTTTTATTTTGCTTTGTTCATTTTCTGATTTAATTTGCTTTGTACCGGTTTAATTAAACAGGATGCATTTCTTACCCATATTAAAATCCCACCCGCAATTACCTGTGCGTCTTCTGTCAAGAAGCCCTCTGGCGATCAACATTAATATGCTATTCCTTCGGTTTTAATTTTCTGCTGAGTTCCTCCTATCGGCATTCCTCTCTATCCTCAGCTTAGAGATCTAGTTTCAACATTAACAATTTCCAGGTCGTAATTTTAAAATTCTTTCAAGGGTTAAGACACTATCATAAGAGTTTCTAAAGAAAAAAAAACTTAAGTGTAATAATATTTAATGAAATGAAAGCCCTAACTTAAAAATAATTAAGGTTACGTTCCCCAAAAAAAAACTCTTCAGAATTTCAACATAATACAGCCCTGTTGGAAGCCCAGCTGAAGAAGAACAGCTCCGATGGAAAAATTAAAAGTATAGTAGACTCCCTCTTAACCGGCTTAAATGGGACCGAGGGCAAACCGGTTAAGCGAAAATCCGGTTAAACCGGAGAAGTGAAATAAATTAAAGTTCGGATGTATTTGTCTTATAATTAAATACACAATTAAAATAATGCGTCATTTTATTCAATGTATTAAAGTATTATAAGTTACATACCATTAACAAAATGAGTAACTTTAAGACGTCTGGTACAACCGAGAACAAACAATGATGTAAATCATTTCGTTGCTCATCCAAAATCACCTTTCTTTCCACCCCTTGCAACTGTATTGGATACGTTGATTCGTGTGATACCGATATTAAATAATGAAACACGTGGGTTTGTTTTTTTTATTATTTTTAGCTATTTTTTACATTTTAAAGATAAAAAAAAATTCGTCCGGTTAAAGCGGAGATCCGGTTAAACGAAATTTGGTTAAGAGGGAGTCTACTGTATTTAATGTGAATTTGAGGAATCCAATTTATCTCCAATTTGTAAAATTAATCGTCTTCGAAAAAATGTGTAACAAATATCGAATCATCTTTTCTTCCGATTAGTATTTGTATCCTTTATTGTAGCGTTCATGGTTTTATAAAAAGCGCCAAATTTCCAATCAATTGAAGAAAAAGACAAAACCTAGAACAAATAACTAAATAAGTAAAACAAATTATTCTATTATTGATAATTTCCAAACGATATTTTTATATCATTTTTCATTATAACGCTGTCAAGTTTCTCGCAGATCATCTTTTTTCACCACCAACTAATACTAGTTATTTAGAAATACAAATCAAGACATTTCACGAAAATGACCGGCGAAGTCAATAATTGGTTCCACTAACGAGTAGCAATTATCTAAATACTAATTGTTTTACAGTGAAGTCTTATTTATTTTCATAAAATTAAAATTATAGGGTTTTGTTGGTTGCAACACAAAAGTTTGGCTCCTAGAGTTTGGAAATGCTTTACTATGCGATACAAAACTACACGAGAGATTCTCCCTCAAGAAATCATAGCTATAAACCTCCTGACAAATCAAAACTGAATTAGAATAGAAATAACAGATTCACTTGTCAACCATCAAAACATTCAAATTGTCAAACTGTTAACCATATGCTGTTTATCACTTGCTGAACAGAAACCAATTTTCTGGCTGATTGCTTTGGGACTGGAAATGAAGAAATAAAAATTCATGGAAATTAAAAACTCCTACAGTTTTAAATAACCTAGAAGAAAGTATCTTCCTTAGCTGGTGTTCGAACTTCGACACTTACAACCATTCGATCTATATTTCGACTCCTAAGCGGTAAAAATTCATTCCTAATTAACCCCCAGTGAACATGAGGTCTCTTCATCATCTGATTTCATTATAATTACTGAAATAGCTTTAATTAAGATTAATTACTGTTCGAAAACTTCATTCTGAACAACTCAGTTCTACATTCTAGACCCTACGAATTTAAACGGATTTCTTCATTTAGAAACAAATTACTTCAGAGACATGAAATCTCGAAGGAGAATAAGTAACAAATCGAAAAGTATCTTTTTGTAATTTAGATTCTGTGTAGAAACAGCGAATAACTGAAATGGACATAAACATAAAACATTATCGGAATTTTTAAGCCTAGAATAATTAAAGAAAACTTAAATAAACAAATGAAAATATTTCAAATAACAAATTACAATTAGCAAAAAAACAATCTAAAACTTAAAGAGCTCTACTGGCTATACAAATTATAGACTTCCTGTTATTTAAATCATTTCTTAACCACCTGCCTATTGTCAACATGGATCTAGCGTATTTCCTGGTTATAATTTTAAACAAACTACATTTATAAAGATTATTAACTATTAAACGGTTATTAAATCATAATTTCAAGTTAACTTATCATTAATTACATTTTGATTTCAATTATCCAATTTTGGAAAATAATCAAGTTTTCATAAAACGCAGAATAAATTCTGAAAATGAATTAAAATATTAATTGATGGTATTGGGTTTAATTACTGATCTAATTCTATGGAATAAACCTAAAACCTAGGTTTGTTATAACTGCATTATTTTTTCATAAAAAAATACCTTAAACAGTATTAATCTGAAAGTATTTATTTATCTCATTATTATGGTCTTAAAGCAATGTCGAAAAGGTGATATTATTATTATACAAGAAGGATTCAGATAAAAGTTGTCATTCTTGGGAAACAAACAATAATCATGAGCTTGATATACAAATCATAGTCTACGATACAGAGACTTGTACATACTTTTAGATATTTTAGAGTGGAAATGTCTGAAAGTAATCTGTTTTTTCTTGAAGCTCTTTGCACGGTCTTGCCATAAATACAGACACAAACTGCACCTCAACCCTAAAAATATTAGTATATAGGCTGTGTCATCTTGTGTGATTTACAGATACTAATACTCTTTAGTTTGCAGATAGGAAGAATTCCAAGATTTAAGATAATAAAATGGAATGGATTGATAAAGAGATCAGTATCACCGTTATAGGCCTCCATAAAGCTGGACATTCACCTACAGTGATATTAAAGTTACTCAAGCCATTGGTATCATTCAAAGATTTCGTTATCGTACTGTGGAAAGATACACTAAAGATCAAAGAATACAAGATAGACCTCTGTCCGGCCGTCCACGAACTGTACGGACCCCACAGGCCATCAGAGCTGTATCCAACAGAATAAGGAGAAATCCCTTCGGAAAACAAAAGATAATGGCCCGTGAAATGAATATGTCACTCAGATCGATGTCACGAGTTATTAGGAAGTAGGGATGAAGGCGTATCGGCGCAGGAGAGGGCACCTGCTGACTCCAGCTGTAAAAAAATTAAGAGCCCAAAGATCAAGATAGCTGATGCAAAGGTTCGCGGATAATGAACATCGAAATATCCTATTCTCAGATGAAAAGTTATTCACCATTTAAGAATTCTATAATCGCCAAAATAAGGTTTATGCAAGAAGCTCTAAGGAAGCGGGCAGGCAGTTCAGAGAGTCCAAAGAAGCCCTCATCCTAGCTCGGTGATCGTTTGGTGGGATATAAGCTATCATGGTGTAAGTGACCTTCATTTCTGTGAATAGGGAGTGAAATCTCGGCCAAAACGTTCATTTCTGATGTTTTATAGAAACATGTCAAGCCTTTGAACCAAACCCTATCATCAAATGATATGGATTGAACATATCAACAGGACTCAGCACCTGCTCACAATTCGAAAATCATCCAAACATGCCTTGAACACAATGTTCTCCATTTCATTGAGTGTGTCGAATGGCCTTCTGGTAGCCCTCATCTTAATTTTTTGAATTACAAATAATGGGCTGTCTTAAAGAGGAAACCTGCAGTAAAAGACACCCAAATTTGGAGAGCCTCAAACAAACTTTAGTCAAAACAGTATCCTTTTTCCTCAGAGATGGTGCATAATTCCAATGATGAATGGTCAGAACGACGATATGTAGAAAACAAGCGTGATCATTTTGAATAGCTTTGCTATTTTTTCATAAGTATGAGTCATTGTTAATAAATGAATATTAAGCACCTGCCTCCGCCTCCTCCAGTATTTAGCTATATTTTTTTTATAGCTAAATACTGTTGGGACTATTTGTAGCAAGACTATGTAAGATGATGTATAATTCTTTTTTTTTTTTTGTCAATAATCACCTGTATGTTTGTAATTCAAGGAAGTCTCTGAGTTTTATTACGGGAAAATCCATACATTATCACGAAACTGGATGAACACATTTTTTGAAGAAAAATAGTTCAATCACTCAAAGCTAATTATAGCTGTCTCTAAATACGACACAAATTAAAAGGATGATAGGAAAAGTTTACACAGTTCCAAATACGTAGATGGAGGAAATAAAAAGTAATTCTATTTATCTTCACAAACAAAACTTTGATGCTTAAAACATAATCTCTAAGATACACATAGCCTATATCTTGAATGAACTAAAAAAAAAATGAATGAACTGAAATAGTTGATCCAAGACGAACTTGGAGAGTTAGAATGTTAAGAAAGTTCTGAATGAATGTAATTATTGTCCACGAAGGACATAACTGTAATGATTTATCAATTTTCTAAGTCTGATTGTAAGGTTCCTCTGAATGAAACTTGTAAGTGAAACTTCGTTGCCAAATGCTGTGTGAATATTTTCCTTCCAAAATACAAAGACAAACTGTGGGTGAAGTCACGTCATGATGGTTATTATTTCGGGAAACCACACGAACAACGGTTCAGCCATTGAAAGAGGTTTTGCAGAATGAGTGCAACTAGAGGCTTACCTAAGGAATTTTGTTATTACAGTATATAGAAACAGAGTTGGACTGAAACTTTTGTTTTCTTTCTTCCGGGATCTGAAACAACAGGCCTCATTACCTCAGGTGATCAAAGAAACAACGCCAATGTATTATTACGATCAAAATGACCGTCACGATACTTTTTTTTACTTTTAAATTTTTAAATTCGAATTACCAACAAATTCATTTGAAACCATTTTTGAAACCAAGCGAAAACTTGTCAAGTGAAATATTTACATCTTTTACATTGTGCTGGCTTCTTCGGCTTGATTATTGAACTTATTTCAAACAGAGCATTTCTTATAGCTGTAACATATTAAAGAGATCCGAATCTGCAGCATTTCTTCAGCAAATCACATTCGAAAAAATGAAAAACTCATTACAAACATTCAAATCACTGAATAACAGCACAGTTGCGTCTTTAACCTTAAAACCGCCTTTCAATACATTTCAATTATAAGTTGAGTTCCTACTTATTCGCGTCAACATTCGGAAATGTTCCACCTAAGATTTGTATATAAATTGAACGACTTAAAATTTTCAGTAGCGTGTTGTAGAATCCTAATTTGAAATGAGAAAATAAGATAAAAATAAAACAAAAATAGAAAATACTCAAAGGTGGAAGATCTTCGATTTGTACAGAAACACAGAATTTTAAATAAATTCATTCAATTAATCACCATGAAATAATGTAAATGAGATGTAAATATTATCATTAGATAACTACTAATAAATTGTTTTGACGGAATTTTCTAATTAAGTGGTATAAAGCTTCATCATTAACTTATATATATTTCTAAAATCTTTAACTTAATAACAGTGTCTAATGTAAGACCACAGAATCTAATACTTTTCCAATAAATATTTGAATCTATTCCTTCTTAACTTCAACCACCCTTTTTTCCCTCGGTTTTGCTGATCCGCTGTGAAACGCAGATAGTTTAATTTCAGCTCTTAAGCACCTGCACATAAAAGATCAGTTAAAAAAACAAATGAGCTCACATCAATTTCTCGGCTCCATTTTTCTTTTTTGGAAATAAAGTTAATTCTTGAAGACACTAAATTCCTGTTGTAATGTTGGAATTCGTCCAAGATTTTCATCTCTATTTTAAATAATAAAGGTACTATTTTTAAATTAAATAATACACTACTTCCTTCTTGTGTTTATTGAATTCTAAAAAGATAATTACGTTATAATTCATTGCAATTGAAATTGAAACCTACCCAAGTGGAACAGCCGAGTTATGCGGTCACTGTAAATTCTCCATTTGGATTTTGGTAAAAAGAATTTCTTCGATTTTTCTATTTGTTCATGATCTAAACAGATATACAAGCACATATTTATCAATTGCTTACTACTCTATAAAAACATTGCTAAATATAAATTTACTTTTATAGACGATGCCTGATTACTTTTTTGATGTTATAAACTTTTTTGGAAAAATCTGCTTCACGGAATAAATAAATATTGTAACTGTTTGTATAAACTTAAGAATTCTCACCAATTTTAGTAAAGATTTATCCGAAATATAAACCCATCTTAAAATAAATCACAAAGAAAAACTATTAGTCTACAAACATTCTACGACATTCGCTGAACTCTAATAGGGAAATTAAAAGAGTCAAAAGTCACTTCTACAACTTAACAATAATTTTGTAACGCAACTAATCTTAAAAGTGAGTCATTGCACGACTGTTCAGTTGAATCGATAAAAAAAAAAAAAAAACGAACTTCGCAATGTTTTATGAAAAGAAACTTTGCTTGAACCCAAACTGCTCTAACTTCTGAGAACATTGATCGAACTTGGCTGTCAGAGCATTTTGAGCGATACATTAACACAGCGCGAAATGGACCCCTTGAATGACACCACTTCCGATATCACTAATTTATATAATTCATCAGACTGCTTAAAGTTGTTTCGCTGTTGGGGAATAAATTCACCGGAACTTTCTCTTCTAAAACAATTGCATTCTATGGATTATAACAGCAGCTGTGTCTAAAACAGCGTAGCGTCATTGCATAAACAAAATATGTTCTAATTTACTTTCAAATGATAAAAACATTGCTTTCATTCTTTACTGTGATTGGGATCTAGTTGGAATTCTGATTCAATGAGCAAAGAATAAACCCAAGTGGAATTGAACAGGAAATAATTAATTAGTCTTTCGAACAACGTCTCATTAAGGTCTTGATTTTCTGTAACGCTCCATCTGTTATCAATGCATTTAGCTCTAACAGATCTAGTCAAATACATTCTCGCCTAAATGCATCCCTAAAAGCTATCTCTCGAAAGGGAAGCAACTCATAGGTACAGATATGTCTCATGGATATTAATTTTGCACAAAAGCATAAATATTTAATGCAGAGCAACGCAGATAGACATTAGTTTGGACAGCGAAAGCAATGGTGTCAGTCGTAAACAGCACCTTGTTAATAGACATACAAGAAAGACCAAAACATCATTCCACTTCTGTATCGCAGTTCTATATCAAACAGGAAGTAAGAAAAAAAAAACATTCTTTGGGGGAAAAAAGTTCTAACGTAATAGAAAAGTTTTATAAAAAGAAACGAAGTGGAATAAACATAAATTAACATGTCGTATTATTTTTACGTGAATCTACGCGGCTGTGTGAATCGCAATTATCTTTTTATATTTTTACAGACAGATTTATCTTAGAAATGTAATATTTTATCCCTTCACATTAAGAAGCTTTCAGGAATTAATCAAAGGATCATTTTTATGTCGGCTTCTTTATTTTTATGGCTCTGTAATGGAAGATTCACAATTTCTTTGTTTATACAGTGGCTATTTTCCTATTCTTATGAATCCTGGGAGTGGAAATGCTGTGAATCTACGGAAAATCAAGGTTCAACTCGAGACTTAGTGTAGTTACTCATTCCGGCATAATATAGTGGTGAAGGCGGAGGCCCTCCTTGAAGATGTGTAGAGGTTCGAATCCCAGCGTAGCCATAGATATAACTTCCTTCTTCTGTCTTTCGTCCGTTTCCGCTGGTGTAAAGTAGTTCACCCCTCCCCCGTGGTACGACCTAGGTAATTCTAAAGAACTAGCAGTTAAACAATCGCATTCATCTCCTAGCTATTTATTGCCATTCCATAAAGAAAAAAGTACTAGAAAACAAAGAAAAGTACTAGAAAAGTTTAAAAGTTTAATGAATTTTTTTACAGAAAGTTTCTACAACCTTAAAATTTAATACAAAGAAAGAGATGATGTTTGATAGATAAACGCATTTCAATAACAAACAAAAAAACAACTATACAAGATAGTGAGGACAATTATCTCCTACTACAATAAAAACAGTGAAGGTAAAGAAACCAATTCATATGGTTTCCCAAAGGAACTGAATGAACATAAATTATACCC
The DNA here is from genome assembly GCA_023159025.1 of Thereuonema tuberculata. Classification (NCBI taxonomy): domain Eukaryota; kingdom Metazoa; phylum Arthropoda; class Chilopoda; order Scutigeromorpha; family Scutigeridae; genus Thereuonema; species Thereuonema tuberculata. The sequence goes on along the minus strand of JAFIDM010103011.1, from coordinate 1,947 downwards.
AACAGTTATCCATTAAACCTAACTAAATAGAATTAATTACTGAATTTCTACGTGTCAATTTCTCACATTCACAGTCAAGTTTCTAAAAATAACCTTTCTATTTATCTGCAATTACTTCTGCCTTTTATGAGCTATTTATATAACTGCAAAATGCCACTGCCAAAATACAAGCCAACAGCTTCCTTTTGAAGTCTTCCTTCAACTAAATAAAAATCTTGCTGCTGAATTTCTTTTCATTCGAAGCACTTATCCTTGGCGCAATAACAACAACAACAGAAATATGAATTTCGTTTCCGCGCTTTGTTGTTTGTTTGGCAATGAAGTACAAGGTACATCCTCTTCCTCACAATAACCTTCTTGGCAGGGGATGAAGGAAATGAACTATTCGCCCCCGCTTTCCTCTCCCAATTCCTCAGAATTCCCTTGGCTCGACAACCTCGGTGCCGCAAGAAAACTTTTCGAATCCATTCGGGTACAATTTCCCCTGGGAAACCGTGGTTAAACAATCCGGTGAACCAAATGACTTTTCCGCCCGGAGAGGAGAGACAGCGATGCTGCACTGCCACGTCGAATGCAGATGAGTGCTTCTTTGACTTGGGGAAAAAACCCTCTCTGCCTTCATAAACCCAATATGTCAAAGCATAAACTTCAAAGATTCTTCGGTGTTGGAGTAAATGAATGTCGAGGGAATGGTTGCTAATCCTTGCATGAGCTAATTCAAATTCCGCCTTAAATCATTTATCGCTTCAGAATATACAGAAAAGATTTCATTTCAGAGGTAACTATTATAATGTAATTTTTGTAATGTTTCTTATGAATAAATTAACTTAATTTTAACTCACTATTCTTATTTACAGTATATACTTCAAGAAAGCACTTATGTCTCTACACATAAAAAAACAAGAAACAAAATTTTAAAAGAAACAATCAACGATTCATTGTAATGTGTTCTTTTAGATGTTAGAATTAAAAAACAATGATGAATTAAAAAAAAAAATAATTCTCAGGACATATTTACAATTTAAACGCTACCAAAAGTGCCTTGGCATTAAAATTCAGATAATCGTCTTATCTAGAAACAAGTCTTTCTAGCATAATTAAACTTAACAATAAAACCAAAAATAAAAAAAAAATTAACTGATTCGTCTTCCGATGGACTGAAATGGATGGTAAATTAACAGTTAAACAGTTAAAAAATCTCCAAAATTACAACAAGAGAAGCTACATTATATAGAGAAAACCAACCAAATTATGATAGTAGATATTACTATGATATCTGTCATGAGAAATGCTATACTCAGATAGTGACAAAACTTTAAATCATGGACGCAATCATTGTTTCAGGACAAAAATTATTCAAGCAGAAGTATAAGAAATTAGAAGCTTATAATCTTTGAAGTCGGGTCTTTGAAGATGGTTTCATCTCTTAAAAGAACTGCATCTGATGACTTTCAATTAGTTTATTATGAATTTCGTTTCTTTTAATACAGAATAACTTATTTTTTAAGTTATTGATCGTTAAATTTATTGATGCTAATTCCTAATGATCCAGAAATAAAAACAGACATGTTCATTGTACGAAAAATCAAGGTTAATGAAGTCGTGTTAATAGGGACATCGCGTTTGACAATACAATGGATTGACTTTTTATTTATTTTTTTTTTAAATGGTTCTATATTTAACTAAGAACACATTGAATGGTTTGTCCCAAGTTCGCCGGCTTTGAACCATTAAGAAAAGTAACTAGATAGCTATTTTACAGAGAGAATTCTATTACTATTACACTACTAGCTATTTCTGACTCTTTATTGACCTTGTCTGTACAAAGTTATTGAGCTTATCCTCATGTAAACTAATGTAAGGCAATGTAATTCGGAGCTTTGTAGTCTCATGATTATTTTTAGATCACTATTAGGTATCATCATCCAGATTTACCCTCAACGATAG
>JAFIDM010103010.1:0-11593 GCA_023159025.1 Thereuonema tuberculata | reverse complement strand
CTATCCATTGTTTTCTCTTTGGATCTGGATCGTCTACTATTCATTGTAACATAAACAATTTTTTTTTTACCACTATTCTATGAAATTAGATCTAAGAAAACAAACTTTTTCTATACATATATATTTTTAAATTGAGAACAAGAAAATAAAATTCATTTTATGGAAGCTTAAACCTATGCATTTCTTATAATTTATTATTTTAACTTTTTTGTATAATTGGTGTCGAAGTTGATTGTTTTAATATTTAATACCATCTACAGCGTCTTGTACGAGATATAGAAATAAATGATAAATTCCAGTAATTGTTCACCAAAAGAAGTTGAGATAACTAAGACTTAAATTGGTTTGGAATTTAATCGGTTGAGTAGAACCTAATGAGTATAGATTATTTTGTCTTTGTAGGTGCAATAGTCTTGTTTGATTTCAATCGAAAACATTTATTGGTTGTGTTGATAACAATTAAGTATTTAATGTTAGGTTTATTTGTAGCATTAAATTATTTTTTTTTGATAGGTTGTGGAGATATATTTTTTTTTATTATAATGAGTTTTTGCTGCTTGTGAAGGGAGTTTAGGATTAAATGTTTTAGTGAGGTAATTCGTTGTCATGGGAATGATTATTTTTTTAATAGTTTGAATGTTTTACAGTGTTAACAAAGAGTTATAACTAATTAGATAAATTGAATAGCTATGGATTGTTCGTGAATATTTTTAGATAGACTTTTTTTCAATATTTTTGAGATTAGTATTTTTTAATTTTTGATATATTTTGCTTGGTTTTTGTTTACGGATTTTTGTTGAACTGGGATTTATCTTCATAGAGGAATATAATTTATTTTTTATCATTTTCTATTATTATGGAATTATGTTTCCTTTATTTAACAAGAGTAAAAGCTATTGCATTTTAATTTACTGCTGAGTGAATTTTAATTACAACATTCAAATTCCATCAACACTAGATGCAGCTCCGTCATTACCTGCTTCATCTTCTCCATTTTTTTATCTGAAATATTTACACCCTTATAATATTACTCTTTTTCAAGAGCACCTTTGTTTACTTTTCTTTATGGTGATTATTCCTATTCTTAGACATTCGCAACTTGATCTTCCCAAATTCTTTTTTTTTTGTTTCTAATTCTAATATGTTAACTCTAAGATATTTAATAGAAATAAGCCACAAAATTTCAATTTCTTTAATAGGTCGTGCAATTAAAACGAGGAAATAAAAACCGCTCGAGCCTCAGGCGAGGATCGAACCGTCTACCGACCAGACTTTGAGACGAATGAAGTTTTCTTTTGATCCCATTGAAGTGATCGCATCTAACAGAACCATATTTTAATGGTGCCTTAACTTTTGGAAGTCTTAGTGGATTACAAATACTGTTTCTGATCCTGAAAACCCTTCAATTAGTATAGTATTCAATCCTCTTCGATTTTAATATTCCAATTAAGATATTTTAAAGCCGGAAGCCTTCCAGAGATTTTTTTTTTTATTTTGCTTTGTTCATTTTCTGATTTAATTTGCTTTGTACCGGTTTAATTAAACAGGATGCATTTCTTACCCATATTAAAATCCCACCCGCAATTACCTGTGCGTCTTCTGTCAAGAAGCCCTCTGGCGATCAACATTAATATGCTATTCCTTCGGTTTTAATTTTCTGCTGAGTTCCTCCTATCGGCATTCCTCTCTATCCTCAGCTTAGAGATCTAGTTTCAACATTAACAATTTCCAGGTCGTAATTTTAAAATTCTTTCAAGGGTTAAGACACTATCATAAGAGTTTCTAAAGAAAAAAAAACTTAAGTGTAATAATATTTAATGAAATGAAAGCCCTAACTTAAAAATAATTAAGGTTACGTTCCCCAAAAAAAAACTCTTCAGAATTTCAACATAATACAGCCCTGTTGGAAGCCCAGCTGAAGAAGAACAGCTCCGATGGAAAAATTAAAAGTATAGTAGACTCCCTCTTAACCGGCTTAAATGGGACCGAGGGCAAACCGGTTAAGCGAAAATCCGGTTAAACCGGAGAAGTGAAATAAATTAAAGTTCGGATGTATTTGTCTTATAATTAAATACACAATTAAAATAATGCGTCATTTTATTCAATGTATTAAAGTATTATAAGTTACATACCATTAACAAAATGAGTAACTTTAAGACGTCTGGTACAACCGAGAACAAACAATGATGTAAATCATTTCGTTGCTCATCCAAAATCACCTTTCTTTCCACCCCTTGCAACTGTATTGGATACGTTGATTCGTGTGATACCGATATTAAATAATGAAACACGTGGGTTTGTTTTTTTTATTATTTTTAGCTATTTTTTACATTTTAAAGATAAAAAAAAATTCGTCCGGTTAAAGCGGAGATCCGGTTAAACGAAATTTGGTTAAGAGGGAGTCTACTGTATTTAATGTGAATTTGAGGAATCCAATTTATCTCCAATTTGTAAAATTAATCGTCTTCGAAAAAATGTGTAACAAATATCGAATCATCTTTTCTTCCGATTAGTATTTGTATCCTTTATTGTAGCGTTCATGGTTTTATAAAAAGCGCCAAATTTCCAATCAATTGAAGAAAAAGACAAAACCTAGAACAAATAACTAAATAAGTAAAACAAATTATTCTATTATTGATAATTTCCAAACGATATTTTTATATCATTTTTCATTATAACGCTGTCAAGTTTCTCGCAGATCATCTTTTTTCACCACCAACTAATACTAGTTATTTAGAAATACAAATCAAGACATTTCACGAAAATGACCGGCGAAGTCAATAATTGGTTCCACTAACGAGTAGCAATTATCTAAATACTAATTGTTTTACAGTGAAGTCTTATTTATTTTCATAAAATTAAAATTATAGGGTTTTGTTGGTTGCAACACAAAAGTTTGGCTCCTAGAGTTTGGAAATGCTTTACTATGCGATACAAAACTACACGAGAGATTCTCCCTCAAGAAATCATAGCTATAAACCTCCTGACAAATCAAAACTGAATTAGAATAGAAATAACAGATTCACTTGTCAACCATCAAAACATTCAAATTGTCAAACTGTTAACCATATGCTGTTTATCACTTGCTGAACAGAAACCAATTTTCTGGCTGATTGCTTTGGGACTGGAAATGAAGAAATAAAAATTCATGGAAATTAAAAACTCCTACAGTTTTAAATAACCTAGAAGAAAGTATCTTCCTTAGCTGGTGTTCGAACTTCGACACTTACAACCATTCGATCTATATTTCGACTCCTAAGCGGTAAAAATTCATTCCTAATTAACCCCCAGTGAACATGAGGTCTCTTCATCATCTGATTTCATTATAATTACTGAAATAGCTTTAATTAAGATTAATTACTGTTCGAAAACTTCATTCTGAACAACTCAGTTCTACATTCTAGACCCTACGAATTTAAACGGATTTCTTCATTTAGAAACAAATTACTTCAGAGACATGAAATCTCGAAGGAGAATAAGTAACAAATCGAAAAGTATCTTTTTGTAATTTAGATTCTGTGTAGAAACAGCGAATAACTGAAATGGACATAAACATAAAACATTATCGGAATTTTTAAGCCTAGAATAATTAAAGAAAACTTAAATAAACAAATGAAAATATTTCAAATAACAAATTACAATTAGCAAAAAAACAATCTAAAACTTAAAGAGCTCTACTGGCTATACAAATTATAGACTTCCTGTTATTTAAATCATTTCTTAACCACCTGCCTATTGTCAACATGGATCTAGCGTATTTCCTGGTTATAATTTTAAACAAACTACATTTATAAAGATTATTAACTATTAAACGGTTATTAAATCATAATTTCAAGTTAACTTATCATTAATTACATTTTGATTTCAATTATCCAATTTTGGAAAATAATCAAGTTTTCATAAAACGCAGAATAAATTCTGAAAATGAATTAAAATATTAATTGATGGTATTGGGTTTAATTACTGATCTAATTCTATGGAATAAACCTAAAACCTAGGTTTGTTATAACTGCATTATTTTTTCATAAAAAAATACCTTAAACAGTATTAATCTGAAAGTATTTATTTATCTCATTATTATGGTCTTAAAGCAATGTCGAAAAGGTGATATTATTATTATACAAGAAGGATTCAGATAAAAGTTGTCATTCTTGGGAAACAAACAATAATCATGAGCTTGATATACAAATCATAGTCTACGATACAGAGACTTGTACATACTTTTAGATATTTTAGAGTGGAAATGTCTGAAAGTAATCTGTTTTTTCTTGAAGCTCTTTGCACGGTCTTGCCATAAATACAGACACAAACTGCACCTCAACCCTAAAAATATTAGTATATAGGCTGTGTCATCTTGTGTGATTTACAGATACTAATACTCTTTAGTTTGCAGATAGGAAGAATTCCAAGATTTAAGATAATAAAATGGAATGGATTGATAAAGAGATCAGTATCACCGTTATAGGCCTCCATAAAGCTGGACATTCACCTACAGTGATATTAAAGTTACTCAAGCCATTGGTATCATTCAAAGATTTCGTTATCGTACTGTGGAAAGATACACTAAAGATCAAAGAATACAAGATAGACCTCTGTCCGGCCGTCCACGAACTGTACGGACCCCACAGGCCATCAGAGCTGTATCCAACAGAATAAGGAGAAATCCCTTCGGAAAACAAAAGATAATGGCCCGTGAAATGAATATGTCACTCAGATCGATGTCACGAGTTATTAGGAAGTAGGGATGAAGGCGTATCGGCGCAGGAGAGGGCACCTGCTGACTCCAGCTGTAAAAAAATTAAGAGCCCAAAGATCAAGATAGCTGATGCAAAGGTTCGCGGATAATGAACATCGAAATATCCTATTCTCAGATGAAAAGTTATTCACCATTTAAGAATTCTATAATCGCCAAAATAAGGTTTATGCAAGAAGCTCTAAGGAAGCGGGCAGGCAGTTCAGAGAGTCCAAAGAAGCCCTCATCCTAGCTCGGTGATCGTTTGGTGGGATATAAGCTATCATGGTGTAAGTGACCTTCATTTCTGTGAATAGGGAGTGAAATCTCGGCCAAAACGTTCATTTCTGATGTTTTATAGAAACATGTCAAGCCTTTGAACCAAACCCTATCATCAAATGATATGGATTGAACATATCAACAGGACTCAGCACCTGCTCACAATTCGAAAATCATCCAAACATGCCTTGAACACAATGTTCTCCATTTCATTGAGTGTGTCGAATGGCCTTCTGGTAGCCCTCATCTTAATTTTTTGAATTACAAATAATGGGCTGTCTTAAAGAGGAAACCTGCAGTAAAAGACACCCAAATTTGGAGAGCCTCAAACAAACTTTAGTCAAAACAGTATCCTTTTTCCTCAGAGATGGTGCATAATTCCAATGATGAATGGTCAGAACGACGATATGTAGAAAACAAGCGTGATCATTTTGAATAGCTTTGCTATTTTTTCATAAGTATGAGTCATTGTTAATAAATGAATATTAAGCACCTGCCTCCGCCTCCTCCAGTATTTAGCTATATTTTTTTTATAGCTAAATACTGTTGGGACTATTTGTAGCAAGACTATGTAAGATGATGTATAATTCTTTTTTTTTTTTTGTCAATAATCACCTGTATGTTTGTAATTCAAGGAAGTCTCTGAGTTTTATTACGGGAAAATCCATACATTATCACGAAACTGGATGAACACATTTTTTGAAGAAAAATAGTTCAATCACTCAAAGCTAATTATAGCTGTCTCTAAATACGACACAAATTAAAAGGATGATAGGAAAAGTTTACACAGTTCCAAATACGTAGATGGAGGAAATAAAAAGTAATTCTATTTATCTTCACAAACAAAACTTTGATGCTTAAAACATAATCTCTAAGATACACATAGCCTATATCTTGAATGAACTAAAAAAAAAATGAATGAACTGAAATAGTTGATCCAAGACGAACTTGGAGAGTTAGAATGTTAAGAAAGTTCTGAATGAATGTAATTATTGTCCACGAAGGACATAACTGTAATGATTTATCAATTTTCTAAGTCTGATTGTAAGGTTCCTCTGAATGAAACTTGTAAGTGAAACTTCGTTGCCAAATGCTGTGTGAATATTTTCCTTCCAAAATACAAAGACAAACTGTGGGTGAAGTCACGTCATGATGGTTATTATTTCGGGAAACCACACGAACAACGGTTCAGCCATTGAAAGAGGTTTTGCAGAATGAGTGCAACTAGAGGCTTACCTAAGGAATTTTGTTATTACAGTATATAGAAACAGAGTTGGACTGAAACTTTTGTTTTCTTTCTTCCGGGATCTGAAACAACAGGCCTCATTACCTCAGGTGATCAAAGAAACAACGCCAATGTATTATTACGATCAAAATGACCGTCACGATACTTTTTTTTACTTTTAAATTTTTAAATTCGAATTACCAACAAATTCATTTGAAACCATTTTTGAAACCAAGCGAAAACTTGTCAAGTGAAATATTTACATCTTTTACATTGTGCTGGCTTCTTCGGCTTGATTATTGAACTTATTTCAAACAGAGCATTTCTTATAGCTGTAACATATTAAAGAGATCCGAATCTGCAGCATTTCTTCAGCAAATCACATTCGAAAAAATGAAAAACTCATTACAAACATTCAAATCACTGAATAACAGCACAGTTGCGTCTTTAACCTTAAAACCGCCTTTCAATACATTTCAATTATAAGTTGAGTTCCTACTTATTCGCGTCAACATTCGGAAATGTTCCACCTAAGATTTGTATATAAATTGAACGACTTAAAATTTTCAGTAGCGTGTTGTAGAATCCTAATTTGAAATGAGAAAATAAGATAAAAATAAAACAAAAATAGAAAATACTCAAAGGTGGAAGATCTTCGATTTGTACAGAAACACAGAATTTTAAATAAATTCATTCAATTAATCACCATGAAATAATGTAAATGAGATGTAAATATTATCATTAGATAACTACTAATAAATTGTTTTGACGGAATTTTCTAATTAAGTGGTATAAAGCTTCATCATTAACTTATATATATTTCTAAAATCTTTAACTTAATAACAGTGTCTAATGTAAGACCACAGAATCTAATACTTTTCCAATAAATATTTGAATCTATTCCTTCTTAACTTCAACCACCCTTTTTTCCCTCGGTTTTGCTGATCCGCTGTGAAACGCAGATAGTTTAATTTCAGCTCTTAAGCACCTGCACATAAAAGATCAGTTAAAAAAACAAATGAGCTCACATCAATTTCTCGGCTCCATTTTTCTTTTTTGGAAATAAAGTTAATTCTTGAAGACACTAAATTCCTGTTGTAATGTTGGAATTCGTCCAAGATTTTCATCTCTATTTTAAATAATAAAGGTACTATTTTTAAATTAAATAATACACTACTTCCTTCTTGTGTTTATTGAATTCTAAAAAGATAATTACGTTATAATTCATTGCAATTGAAATTGAAACCTACCCAAGTGGAACAGCCGAGTTATGCGGTCACTGTAAATTCTCCATTTGGATTTTGGTAAAAAGAATTTCTTCGATTTTTCTATTTGTTCATGATCTAAACAGATATACAAGCACATATTTATCAATTGCTTACTACTCTATAAAAACATTGCTAAATATAAATTTACTTTTATAGACGATGCCTGATTACTTTTTTGATGTTATAAACTTTTTTGGAAAAATCTGCTTCACGGAATAAATAAATATTGTAACTGTTTGTATAAACTTAAGAATTCTCACCAATTTTAGTAAAGATTTATCCGAAATATAAACCCATCTTAAAATAAATCACAAAGAAAAACTATTAGTCTACAAACATTCTACGACATTCGCTGAACTCTAATAGGGAAATTAAAAGAGTCAAAAGTCACTTCTACAACTTAACAATAATTTTGTAACGCAACTAATCTTAAAAGTGAGTCATTGCACGACTGTTCAGTTGAATCGATAAAAAAAAAAAAAAAACGAACTTCGCAATGTTTTATGAAAAGAAACTTTGCTTGAACCCAAACTGCTCTAACTTCTGAGAACATTGATCGAACTTGGCTGTCAGAGCATTTTGAGCGATACATTAACACAGCGCGAAATGGACCCCTTGAATGACACCACTTCCGATATCACTAATTTATATAATTCATCAGACTGCTTAAAGTTGTTTCGCTGTTGGGGAATAAATTCACCGGAACTTTCTCTTCTAAAACAATTGCATTCTATGGATTATAACAGCAGCTGTGTCTAAAACAGCGTAGCGTCATTGCATAAACAAAATATGTTCTAATTTACTTTCAAATGATAAAAACATTGCTTTCATTCTTTACTGTGATTGGGATCTAGTTGGAATTCTGATTCAATGAGCAAAGAATAAACCCAAGTGGAATTGAACAGGAAATAATTAATTAGTCTTTCGAACAACGTCTCATTAAGGTCTTGATTTTCTGTAACGCTCCATCTGTTATCAATGCATTTAGCTCTAACAGATCTAGTCAAATACATTCTCGCCTAAATGCATCCCTAAAAGCTATCTCTCGAAAGGGAAGCAACTCATAGGTACAGATATGTCTCATGGATATTAATTTTGCACAAAAGCATAAATATTTAATGCAGAGCAACGCAGATAGACATTAGTTTGGACAGCGAAAGCAATGGTGTCAGTCGTAAACAGCACCTTGTTAATAGACATACAAGAAAGACCAAAACATCATTCCACTTCTGTATCGCAGTTCTATATCAAACAGGAAGTAAGAAAAAAAAAACATTCTTTGGGGGAAAAAAGTTCTAACGTAATAGAAAAGTTTTATAAAAAGAAACGAAGTGGAATAAACATAAATTAACATGTCGTATTATTTTTACGTGAATCTACGCGGCTGTGTGAATCGCAATTATCTTTTTATATTTTTACAGACAGATTTATCTTAGAAATGTAATATTTTATCCCTTCACATTAAGAAGCTTTCAGGAATTAATCAAAGGATCATTTTTATGTCGGCTTCTTTATTTTTATGGCTCTGTAATGGAAGATTCACAATTTCTTTGTTTATACAGTGGCTATTTTCCTATTCTTATGAATCCTGGGAGTGGAAATGCTGTGAATCTACGGAAAATCAAGGTTCAACTCGAGACTTAGTGTAGTTACTCATTCCGGCATAATATAGTGGTGAAGGCGGAGGCCCTCCTTGAAGATGTGTAGAGGTTCGAATCCCAGCGTAGCCATAGATATAACTTCCTTCTTCTGTCTTTCGTCCGTTTCCGCTGGTGTAAAGTAGTTCACCCCTCCCCCGTGGTACGACCTAGGTAATTCTAAAGAACTAGCAGTTAAACAATCGCATTCATCTCCTAGCTATTTATTGCCATTCCATAAAGAAAAAAGTACTAGAAAACAAAGAAAAGTACTAGAAAAGTTTAAAAGTTTAATGAATTTTTTTACAGAAAGTTTCTACAACCTTAAAATTTAATACAAAGAAAGAGATGATGTTTGATAGATAAACGCATTTCAATAACAAACAAAAAAACAACTATACAAGATAGTGAGGACAATTATCTCCTACTACAATAAAAACAGTGAAGGTAAAGAAACCAATTCATATGGTTTCCCAAAGGAACTGAATGAACATAAATTATACCCAACAGTTATCCATTAAACCTAACTAAATAGAATTAATTACTGAATTTCTACGTGTCAATTTCTCACATTCACAGTCAAGTTTCTAAAAATAACCTTTCTATTTATCTGCAATTACTTCTGCCTTTTATGAGCTATTTATATAACTGCAAAATGCCACTGCCAAAATACAAGCCAACAGCTTCCTTTTGAAGTCTTCCTTCAACTAAATAAAAATCTTGCTGCTGAATTTCTTTTCATTCGAAGCACTTATCCTTGGCGCAATAACAACAACAACAGAAATATGAATTTCGTTTCCGCGCTTTGTTGTTTGTTTGGCAATGAAGTACAAGGTACATCCTCTTCCTCACAATAACCTTCTTGGCAGGGGATGAAGGAAATGAACTATTCGCCCCCGCTTTCCTCTCCCAATTCCTCAGAATTCCCTTGGCTCGACAACCTCGGTGCCGCAAGAAAACTTTTCGAATCCATTCGGGTACAATTTCCCCTGGGAAACCGTGGTTAAACAATCCGGTGAACCAAATGACTTTTCCGCCCGGAGAGGAGAGACAGCGATGCTGCACTGCCACGTCGAATGCAGATGAGTGCTTCTTTGACTTGGGGAAAAAACCCTCTCTGCCTTCATAAACCCAATATGTCAAAGCATAAACTTCAAAGATTCTTCGGTGTTGGAGTAAATGAATGTCGAGGGAATGGTTGCTAATCCTTGCATGAGCTAATTCAAATTCCGCCTTAAATCATTTATCGCTTCAGAATATACAGAAAAGATTTCATTTCAGAGGTAACTATTATAATGTAATTTTTGTAATGTTTCTTATGAATAAATTAACTTAATTTTAACTCACTATTCTTATTTACAGTATATACTTCAAGAAAGCACTTATGTCTCTACACATAAAAAAACAAGAAACAAAATTTTAAAAGAAACAATCAACGATTCATTGTAATGTGTTCTTTTAGATGTTAGAATTAAAAAACAATGATGAATTAAAAAAAAAAATAATTCTCAGGACATATTTACAATTTAAACGCTACCAAAAGTGCCTTGGCATTAAAATTCAGATAATCGTCTTATCTAGAAACAAGTCTTTCTAGCATAATTAAACTTAACAATAAAACCAAAAATAAAAAAAAAATTAACTGATTCGTCTTCCGATGGACTGAAATGGATGGTAAATTAACAGTTAAACAGTTAAAAAATCTCCAAAATTACAACAAGAGAAGCTACATTATATAGAGAAAACCAACCAAATTATGATAGTAGATATTACTATGATATCTGTCATGAGAAATGCTATACTCAGATAGTGACAAAACTTTAAATCATGGACGCAATCATTGTTTCAGGACAAAAATTATTCAAGCAGAAGTATAAGAAATTAGAAGCTTATAATCTTTGAAGTCGGGTCTTTGAAGATGGTTTCATCTCTTAAAAGAACTGCATCTGATGACTTTCAATTAGTTTATTATGAATTTCGTTTCTTTTAATACAGAATAACTTATTTTTTAAGTTATTGATCGTTAAATTTATTGATGCTAATTCCTAATGATCCAGAAATAAAAACAGACATGTTCATTGTACGAAAAATCAAGGTTAATGAAGTCGTGTTAATAGGGACATCGCGTTTGACAATACAATGGATTGACTTTTTATTTATTTTTTTTTTAAATGGTTCTATATTTAACTAAGAACACATTGAATGGTTTGTCCCAAGTTCGCCGGCTTTGAACCATTAAGAAAAGTAACTAGATAGCTATTTTACAGAGAGAATTCTATTACTATTACACTACTAGCTATTTCTGACTCTTTATTGACCTTGTCTGTACAAAGTTATTGAGCTTATCCTCATGTAAACTAATGTAAGGCAATGTAATTCGGAGCTTTGTAGTCTCATGATTATTTTTAGATCACTATTAGGTATCATCATCCAGATTTACCCTCAACGATAG
>JAFIDM010103009.1:0-11595 GCA_023159025.1 Thereuonema tuberculata | reverse complement strand
ATTAGTTCATAGTAATCCTCAAAATCAACTCTCCATGTCAATACTTATTATTTATCCAAATCGTATTGCTTTGTGAATACTAAGCGTGTTTGAAAGAGGTTATTAACATTTTTTAAAATCATATTAGGAAATTGAAGTTACTGTTTGTAAACTATGTCCATGTGGATATTAAGCTTTTAATATACCAATTCTTTTATAGATATGAAATAGGATGCAGAAAATACTGCTTCATAGTTTAGCATTATTTTTATTGAAATAAATATTTACTATATTAAATAACTTAATGTACAGTAAAGTTGGACAAAACTGCTACATAGTAGGAATGTTTTTCAATCAGAGAAAAATTTTTTTTTTTTACTTTGAGAAACTTTCTCTTTATTTGGGGATAAAACTTTTATCTTAAACGTGTACTTAACACTTAACCAAATAGACTTGGACACAAGGATAAAAACAAAATAACATTTTATTTCTTTGACGGAGCTAATCCGTTTACAGATCAAATACTTCGCTGGGACTAATGTCTTTTGATTAACACTTGTATGATAATAAATTACTTTGCATTTAAATATTAACTCAACTGTCCATTCGTTAATATTTATACAAACTAAGAGTTCTTTAGCTCTTTACTATTTTCATAGTTCTTTAACTTTGCATTAATTCTTTCTTTCGAACTACTTTATATTGGACTTCACTCTTGAACTTAACTTTGAACTTTTCGTCCGAAATACTTTGATATCTTTAACTTGAACTGCTACTATTAACCTTTAACCTTTCATAGTATATATTCATTAATCCTATCTTCTAAGGCCAGAATCTTCGGACAGAAAAATACAGTCTATATCCTTGTTAAAACTTTTACTCTAAACCTTTAGTGCTTTAATCTTTATTTATTCATCAATGAATCCTCGATTAATATCTGTTTCAATTAAAGTCTTTTAAGCCATTTGATGATTCCTTAATCTTTATTATTTCTAGATCACAGATAAATCTTTAGCCCTATCTTATTTATTACGACTAATATTTTATCGTTCAAAGTCTTCCTATATTGGATTAATCTTCATTGCTTTTATGCTCTGTTAAACTTTAACAACTTTAACCCTTTAACGATTTTACTTCTATCGTCAGGAATATATCACCGCAACTGTTAATGGAAAAGAAATAAATACCTTATATTATTTCCCAGTAAAGAAAAGTAGATTCTAAACATCATAGCATGTCCTTTTTTAGATCATAACTCTTCGAACGTTGGTTGCTAAGCAACATGAAAATTCCTGGAAGAAACATTGGAAAAGAGGGTTAATGACTTGAGCCTTTCAAAGTTGAAATCCTTACTTTAACTTTGAGTAAACCATCGTTAATTATTCAGAATACAATCCTGTAACATCCGTCGAATAAAAACGGCGTGTCCTTTTAATAATCCTTGATAATCCAGTCAAATAGAAATCATCGTGACCTCAAGTTATCTTTGAAACGGAGCATCCTCTCTCCGCCAAATCGGAACAAACATCTCAATATGGAGTAGCCCATACAATCACTTCACTGTGATGTCCACGTAAACTCATATCATTGTCACTTTAACAATGAGTCGTAGACCAAGAAGTTTCGCTCGAACCTTCCAGTCGCTGATTGTTGTTTAAACAGTCGGTCACTACAATGAACGTGTTCCGCTGTAATAATTGCCTCTTCTAATCTATTTATACAACAATAAAGCTTAGTAAATTTCCCGCAATTTTGTTCATATACATAAATACGGAAAAATACTGGGTTTACTTTATTACGGTATTGTAATTTCCGGAAGTTTCAATACTTCACAAATTTAATTTTACAGATGAATTTACTGACTACTTAAATTATATGTTTTTACTTTCATGTTATTATTTATTTTTTATTAAATAGCTCCTTTAACAATTTGTTATTTTACAAAAAATTTAGTCATAAATGCTGTCATTTTAATTCAATTAATGATTTTTATCATAGATTTATTCTTCGTAAGTTTTTGGTTTCTTAAAAAATGAAATACTTATTAATGTTAATACAATAATGATTATTTTCAATTTAAATTCGTCGTGAACTATTGGAGATAGTTCATCGCTTCATCTGATAAAGAACTATTTTTAGTGACTGTTTTTTTGACTCCCACTTTACGAAGGGCTGAGAATAACAAGCTGTTATTTTTTTACAGAAATAGTACCCATGGACATGTATTTGAGAAGAAAAAAATTTACTTGATATTCCAAGCCCTTCATATTTTTTAAAATTTCCAAACCTGGTAAAAAAGTAGTTTGTTAGGTGATCTGACCTGAAAAAAATATGATTTTTCTTGAGAAAATTTCAAATTTGGTAATAACACACAAAAAAGATATTTTTTTTTATCTTTCAAATGAGGTATGACTGAGCCTTGTAGCTTTGACTGGAAGAAAGTTACAGCTCAAAAGAAAAAGTTCTGAAATACCATTTTTTGCTTTGGGCTGAAGCATAAAATTACCTAAATGTGGAGGAGTAAATTTTTTAAAAATGTACCAAAGACATTTCTAAGGTCTAAGGTAGAACACCACACAAATTTCCAATAAAATCAAAAATGGTGATGTGGAAAATTATTTAAAAATTTGTTGAATTAGCATGGAATGACCCATGTGCTGTTACTCAAATTGATTGCGCACCTTCCAATGGATAATAGTCTGCTTAAATCAAGCAGCATTTCTAAAATCGTGAAAAGTGTGCGCGATTCAATAATGTTTACTGAGATTAGGTGAAGCTGAAACCACACATAGAGAGAGAAGCTGGGAAAATGCTTGAAACTTCAATTTTTCAGTTTTACAGAAACCGGAAGAAAAAAGTTTATTTTAATTGTAATAGAACAACTAGTCATTTATGGGTTACATCTTTGACATTAGACCATAATTCCAATTCTATTAAATCGTTAATCTATAATATAGCTTCGTATTACAGTCATTTCTTTAAGTGACAAATGAATGTTTTTATGTTCTTCAAGTGGAATAAACTTCACAGAGTTCTCACGATTAGGATTCATTTCAAAATAAATAATTTATAATAACCCAATATTTCCATTTTGTTACATTTGATACAGATTGAAAGAGAAATGGGTAAATGAGTAAAATTTTTAATTAAACAAGTTAATTAAAACAGTTTTGCAGTAAACACAAAACCAAGAGATGACGTTATAAGTAAGTGCAATTTTAGTAGGCAAATTATATAACTTAAAAAATAGCACGTAAAACAATTTTTAAAAGCTTCCTTTTTCTCTTTCCAATACATGTTTCTGCAACAGTATGCGAGGACGGAATATTGTTGAGAGTCGTACGTGGTATCCCACGCTCCTTGGCAAAACATGCTTTCGATACATTAGAGTTTTTAAAATCTTTCTCTGATAGAGACAACGTTTTTCTTTTTGTCGACATCATAACACAAGCACAGAAATGGTTGAAATGAGATCCTTTGCTTCGACTTCCTGGTGAACAACGATGGACACGGGACGCGATGGGAACGGAGAAATATCCTTCCCACTCGTCCAGGCATGGGAAAGCTGTCCCTTTCGTCAGAAGGAGAATTGACGCCGATAAAAGATCGTACCCACGGAAAAATTCTTGGAAATGAATCTGTGTGGCACTGAAATCACAGACAAAAGTGACCTTATATGCGATTACGGTATTGAAAACCTGACTATATATCCGATATTTCATATCATAGAATTACTATTCAATGAGCCGGGACTTTAGAAAAGTGACCTTATATGCGGGTGACCTTATATCGAGGTCTGACTGTAGTTCTTTATTAGATGAAACGATTCACCATATTTTTTGGATCTCCAAAAGCTCACGACGACTATAAATGGAAAATAATCATTATTGTATTAAAATTAATGACTATTTAATTTCTTAAGAAACCAAAAACTTGCCAAAGAATAAATCTATGATAAAAATCATTAGTTGAATTAAAATGACAGCATGTATGACGAAATTATTTGTAGAATAACAAATTATTAAAGGAGCTATCTCTTAAAAAATAAATAATAACATGAAAGCAAAAACATATAATTTATATGGTCATTAAATTCATCTGCAAAATTAAATTTGTGAACTTTGAACCGGAAACTTCCCGTAATAAAGTACCATAATCCAAAATCCGATAATAAAGTACCGATAATAAAATAATTGCCTTTCTGTTCGGTAACAATGTTTAATCTGGCGATGTAGCGCTCTTACTATATTTTGAATATCAAGAGCCAGATGGCGTTGTATAACTTTGCCTGTTTTATGTGTGTTTTTGCAGATGGAAGCCAATCTGGCTTTACTAAGCAGTATATTAAATGTTTTGTATGGAAATATGTTCTCCTACATAATTTCACTGCGGCAAAACACTGCTCTAACACTTTCAATGAAAAAAATATATAAAAATGATTTCATTTTATGCGCTCACTCTGCCTATAACTATGGTCTATAATTACTTTTTTTAAATACAGGAGCAACCTGTAGGGGTATTTCAGGTTGAAGCCTTCCTAATACTGTACTTTTCTTCCAAATTATTGGCACTCCCACTCATTTATCCAGATCATTAGTTTCAAAGTCATTTCCTTACCTCCAGGGTTCTCAGTTTTAATCCAAGCAGTCAAGTGCAAACCTAAAAAGAGTTCTCGGTGCTAATTGTGGGGGCGGAGAAAACTGTCACTGGGCGTGCAAGGAATGTCCCTGAATCCTTCCCCAACTCCCCCCTTAAACTAACACTATCACTTCAAAGCTAAATAACTTCGTAAATTATAAATAACTAAAGACTGCGACGTTCAAATTAGTTTCTATTCATTCTAAGGAATGCAATCTGGTAATTAATCGTAGTAAGTAATTTTACATGGTTTATAACATGAAATAATAAAATAACCCAATCAAAATCAGTTTTCTACAATTCATGCTTAAGTAAATAAAGGAAGAAAAGAATCCCTTTTTTTTTAATTATTTCCTAACACCTGAAACTAATAATATAAAATTTAATTGCTCCGCTTTTGGAAATTAATTAAATCATTAAATAATTACTAAATTACACTGAATTTTTAAGCACATCAGAGCACGCGCAAATGACGATGGATTACTAAACGAATTAATATTCATGTCTAGAAATTGGTTGCTTCGCCTCTAAAGCCTATCTGAAGGAATTGTTGTAGTTCAAATCTTATGATAGGATATATGGAACAATTTAGAAATCTAGCCATTCATTGCTTCAAAAAGTAATACTGGAGGACACAAATAATGATTTTTTGTAGCTTAATTAAAAAAAAAGCTGTGGAATATTATCCTCTGTATCGAGATTTGCAGTTGATTTCACTCAATCGCCCACAATGGAAATTTATTACTCTTCCGTTTTGTGGACTCCACCTTTGCTTTGATTATATCGACTTATTCAATTAAGCATCTTGATCTTCATTTCGTGTCATTTTTTTGCTTTATAAAGCTAAATTAATCCCATATGTAATTAAACTTCTAGTTTTCACTGCAGTGTCAAACCCCGTTATTACGCTCCCGCTTATAGCACTACCCCGTTCTTTTCGCTCCTTTCATACGGTCCCTGGAATTTTCTATATAACAGGGTATACTTTTACCCTCTTATAGCGCTTCAAATCCCGCTTGTAGCGCTTTTTTTATATCCGAAATTTTGTATCGAAAAGAAATGTAACACTGTAAATTTTCTTTTTTTTCCCTGGTAGAAGGCAATCTTTGAACTCTGTGAAGTGCGGGTCTGTGATACTGTAGTGCAAAATGTCGAAGCGGAAATCCCTTTCTATAAGTGAAAAATTGCAAATTCTCCGTAAGTACGACGAGAATTCTACACTAAGTCAGAAGGATTTCGCAGAATCTCTAGGAATTCTCTCATCAAGTCTGAGAACAATTATAAAAACTAAGAATGGAATGCAGCGAAGGGTGGATGCAAACGTAAAAAAATGTAGAAAATATGAAGATGCCGAGGAAATTCTAATTGAATGGATTCATCAGTCCCGTGATGCATCAATGCCATTAAGTGGCCCAATCATTCAAGAAAAGGCGCATGAAATAGCGGGCAGTGCACTAAATCTGCTCCGAAAATATATTAGTGATGCTCCTAGTGATATATCAATTGATGTTAATATTACTTAAACCGCATTGAAATGTTATAATTCATAACAGTAGCACACACACACATGGCAAACCACAATCAAAGATTTTTTTAAATCGGAAATAAGCTCATATTTGCACTATATCTATTGCAGAATCAAGTATCTTTCCTATAAAATGATGTCCAAATGTTTCCCCATTTCATAAATCATTTTCCGTCTATAGCGCTATCCCGCTTATTACGCTTGTAGTTCATGGTCCCTTAATGAGCGTAATAACGGGGATTTACTGTAGTTAATATTTAAAAAAGTAAATTTTCTATAATTCTTAAAGTATTTTTGATGCATAACAATAATATTGATTATTTGATCGCTGTCTCCTTATACCATCCATGTGATTTATAAATTAAAAATGCAGTATCAAAAAAGTTTGAATATTTATATATAGGGTGTATCGAAGCTCTCTGTACAAATTTCAATGGGAGATAAGGAGCACCAAGACAAATCTTTTCATGTATGAATGTATGTCCACTGACGGCAACCTTCGGTGCTAGAGGGCAATGACACTCTGCATTGGATTTATTGACTAATCTATGAAAAGGCTTTTGATACAGTTAACATGTCTGTTGTTATTAGTGCTTTGGAAAATCACGATATTGGCATTAGCTATGTAGAGCTTATCAAATATATTTATAATTATGCGACGACAATAATTCGCTTGCACAAAGATTCAGAATCGATTAGGATAGGAAAAGGTATCAGCCAGGAAGATGCTATCTCTCCTAATTCAGGAATTTTCAAAAAATTATATTTTTGGGAAAAAACAGGCATCAATATTAATGGTGACTATTTAAACCACAAGTTAGTTTGAAGATGATATAGTTATTCTAGCTACGGAATTGCAATTGATGATACTCGCTAATGAAAGCTTAAAAGTTGGAGATCGCAACTAAAAGAAAATAAAGATTATATTTCATGGATTTATTAAAAGGCAGCAGATTGGGGTACATGGGAAGTTAGCAGCTATGTATATCTTGGACAACACGGAAATTAAACGTAGAATCAAAGTCGCATGGAATGCATTTGATAGAATGCTGTAATATTGAAAGAAGCAATTCCACTACGCTTAAAGAGAGAATTTTTTAAACCAATATATATTTCCAGTTCTAATACATGGACGTTGACCAGAAAAGCAATTCTGAGACTGCAAACAACTCAAAGAAGCATGGAAACATGCATGTTAGGAATTACACGATGAGACAGCAACTAAAACATACAGGGGAGAGAGTAAACCAGAGTGTCTAATATTTATCACTAAAAAGAAGCTTCAATGGAATTGGGCTGGCCATGTAGAAAGACGTAATAGATAGTCAACAGAAATTCAAGTTTGATTCTATTACAATACCTCATATTATGTAATCTTTTGTTCTCAACTTTTTTATTAATTATATTATATACATTTTTTATTATTACATTATATCAAAATTTTTGTTTTGGATAAAGTATATTATATTTTAGTAAAATCTGTTTTCTCTTATTTATTTTGTTCCATATCTTTTCAGAAAAGATCAACTTTAATCAAAAGATAAAAAGATCAAATTTTCCAAATGACAATACCCTACATTTGCCCATATATTCACTCCATAGTTTTATAAAGAATCAGAAAATGCAAAATAATTAATTTTTTTGTTTTTAGTGAAAGAATATTTTTAATCTAGTAGAAAATGTATGTATTGCTTTTTATATAGAATATTTAAATTGTTTTTCCATCTAAAGAAATCATTTATAATTATATCTAAATATTTAAAAAAAATTATTATATCAATCCTGTCACAAAATTTACAGTTTATAGTATATCCATGTAAGTAATCATGTGTATGAATGATGCTATTTATATTATTATTTATTTGTTTTGTTTTTTGGATTTTATAAGTATTCCTTTATTTTTCTCATTATTTAGAACAAGTTTGTTATCATGTAACCATTTTTATAAAATACAGTATCAAAATTACCTTGAAGAGTTTTATTTGCAGATTCTAAATCAGGACCTATGTATGTATTATTATGTCATCTGCATAAATATACATATTGCAATCCTTTATTAGAGGAAAAAGATCGTTTAGAAAGATTATAAACAATATTGGTCCTAAATAAACAATATTTGATCCTTTGGTCCTGTCTGTCACTGGTCTGGTGCCTCACACTCTGCACCACAGCCTCAGCACACTAGGACTTCATAAAAACACTTACGCACAACTTTAGAAGGCTGTGGTACTCAACACAACACGCATAGTTAGGAAATTTATGGACACAAGCACTCCTCCCTAACTATTCTTCCAAACTTTTTTTTTATATATATTTTGGCAATATGTGCTTTGGTCCTTGACCCGCCATATTGTCGTAGCTGAGAAAACCCATGGTTTGAAACTTTTTTCGAGATAATAATAATAATAATAATAATAATAATAATACATGGAAGCGTCGAACAGATGGCTGATAAGTGGCGAGCTGTTTAAGAAGACCGAAGGGTTCATGATCGCGATACAGGACCAAGTCATCGCCACACGCAACTACAAGAAACACATTCTACACGACACAAACACACATGATGACAGATGCAGAAAATGCCACACTACGCATGAGACAATCGACCACATAATATCTGGCTGTCCCCTTCTTTCCCAGACAGATTACCTCCATCGACACAATCAGGACAAACATTCACTTAATAAGAACACGGTCCCGTAATACAAGTACATACCACAAAGTGTATTAGAGTCATCCTCACATAAGCTGTACTGGGATCGTCCCATTCACACAGACAAAACCATACATCACAACAGACCTGACATCACACTTGTTGATAAGGTCAACAAACAGACCTATCTCATTGATATTGCTGTGCCTATCAGCAAGAATATGCAGAAAACTTACGCAGACAAAATTAGTAAATACACCGATCTAGCACACGAGCTCCAGAAGCAGTGGAGGCAGGACCGAGTACGTGTTGTACCCATCGTCTTGTCCGCCACTGGTCTGGTACTAACACTTTGCACCACAGTCTCAGCACACTAGGACTTCACAAAAACACTTATGCACAACTCCAGAAGGCTGTGGTACTCAACACAACACGAATAGTTAGGAAATTTATGGACACAACAACACATCCCTAATCATTCTTGCGCACGTCTTTACGCTTGGTAATATGTGCTTTGGTCCTTGACCCGCCATATTGTTTTTGCTGGGGAAACCCAAGGTTTGAAACATAATAATAATAATAATTAGTGGTCGGTTAAAGTAAACAGTTGGGTTTAGGGTTTCTTTAAAATATAGACCTACTAAAGGAAAGGAAAAACGGCACTTGAATAATAAAAACAGCACTTGGTTGGGCTGACGAGTTCGTAGAAGGACGAAACGGCCGTTTCCAACTCCTTCCCATAATTCTAATCAGAAAGGCAATTTCTCCTTTTATTCAAGTGCTGTTTTTCCTTTCCTTTCCTTTAGTTAATCATATTTCACAGCACGTTAAATTTCTTTGCTTGATAGACCTACTGTTTAAATATTTTTCAGTATGTTTTATCAATCTGTGTTACTTTATTTGAATTGCAAGTTTTTATAGCAATTCACTTTGGATATCTAAAAAAAAAAAAAGTAAATTATGGAATCTGCAGCAATTATATACAATTAAAATGTATATTATACTTGGAATGGAAGGCAATGGAACTTATTTTGGAAACGATAGGGAGAAAATTAGGAGAGCGTTTACAAGAACACGTAAGCGCAATTAGAAACATCCCTCCGGAAATCTCAGATTGGGCCCAGCATTCAATATCATTAGGACATGATCCGGACCCAATCGTACAAATAGTATACAGAAATATACATAATAAAGAAACAAGGTTTATGTTAGAGGCTTGTGGAATCAATAGCTTTAAATGTTTCAACAAGCAGAAAGGTGTGGAGATAAGTCAAGTAATACTTGCAAAATTCAAAAATAATTGTAATGACATTGCACGGTTTCGTAATGTTTTTATTTTTATTATATAACTATGTAAATGATCCTACATTGTTTTCCAATAATAATAGCTATATAAATGAAACTTACTATGTAAATGATTCTATATTGTTTCTAATTATAATTACAATGTATGATTATAATTACCAAATATGATTTGATAGTGTTAATATTCAATTCATAAAAACTTTGTTTTTTATGTTTTTAAGAAGAACATTCCATGTATCGGATAAGCCTGACGAAGCGGATAAAATGTCTAACCTACGAAATATAGCTTATGTTTAAGAAGAAGACAAGATGTTGTTTTTTTTATTTCTAATTGTAGCTGTCACATTAGTATTACATATGGATACGCCTAAAAGTAAATAAATAAGTAAAATATTACACGAGTCTTATAGTAATCCCTGTTTTTAGTTTGGAATTGTGTAGCTAATTTTCTTTCGAAACGTACAATTTTTAATGATAAGAATGATTTAATAATTCGCTAATTAATTTAGAAGCAATAATTATTTATTCTATTGGAAATAATGTTGTTTTTTTTTAACTCCGATAGCTAGAGGGATATATCATTTCAATAATTTTGGAACAACTTCAAGGATTACGTCTTACGAAAAGACATAAAGATCTTTATTTCATTTTATAACTGATTATGATAATGGAAGATTTTACATGAGATTGATTAAAATTGAATATTTTTTCTTCTGAACTAGGTTCGCCATAAACATTTCTGTGTTGTTCCTGATATTAGGCTGAAATTCTTAAGTCCAAAGCAATAAATAAATAAATAAATAAATAAAAACGAAGGAAACCAAAAATATTAGTTCGATTCTTCAAGTAAAGGAAGGCTTAAAACTTGTGAAATGAGTGAAACGACCTACTACAAAACGCTCTCTAGTAAACTGCGACATCTGGCGGAAAAAGTTCGAACCTTTAAAGTTTGGTACCAAGGTTTTTATAAATTTATTATTTTCTTTTCTCCTTACTTAAGTTCGTTTGTTAAGAAATTGTCTCAAGAATTTTGCTTTTTTAATATACCTAAATGACAAAAAAATACTTTTTCATTTTAAATATAATAAACAAATTTGTTAAAATATGTCAAACATCATTTTTACTGGATATTTCTATTTATCCCTGACAGAACTACAGCTGCTTAAAATTAATTTTATAATACTCTGATTCAATTTTATTTACATATAATTCATAAAAATTATAGATGTGTAAATAACATTCTACACCTAATCAGAGCTGCAAATATTTTAATATATGCTGTACATAAATATCCGATTTATAATGATCAAATAATTCAACACGAATGTCATTAGAATATTTTAGAACTTTTCGAGTATTTAAGTATTTTTAAATATATCACTCAGTTTAACCATATCTCAGATTACAAATTTGTAATTTATAAAGATTAATATCTTTAGAATATAATAATAATAATAATAATAATAATAATAATAATAATAATAATAATAATAAT
>JAFIDM010103007.1:0-11599 GCA_023159025.1 Thereuonema tuberculata | reverse complement strand
GTGATTTACAAATAGTAAAGTTTCATCACAAAAAAAATCAGTTTTGAAAAATGAATGGTACTCTCAAAAAAAAAATTGTGAAAGAATTGGCCATAAAAAATTTTATAGATTAATTTTTTTTTGGTTAAATTTATAAAAAAAAAATTTGGTCACTTGCCCCCCTCTAAAAATCATTGAAAAAATTAGAAACTGATCTGCAAGTAGTAAATTTGCTTCACAAAAAAAAAATCAATTTTGAGAAATGAATGGTACTCACAAAAAAAAAATTCATCTTGAATTTTGAAAACATTTTCATTCAGCCATTAACATTCCAAAAATATCACAATAATAGAAATACTGTTAACTACTCAAGAAACATTAACAACATAAGTGAGCACAAAAATATACAAATGTAAAAAAAATTGCAATATAAAACAACTACAAACTATAAAATATACTCGTACATTATATAAGATATGTATCTGCATTCAAGTTCATTTGGAAATATATATATGACAAGATGCTTTAATGCTTCACATTTAATATTTTTTTGTATGAGGACCACTTTTCTTCCACCAATCTAGAAGACTTTTTGTTTAGAGAATAAGTATGGCCTGTTGCTGTGGTGAATATGTGAGAATGGGACATCACAAACATCATTATCAGGCCAATAGAAGGACGGGGTTGGTCCATGAGGATGCATGAACCTTACTGTAACATCTCCTTCTACACCATTCACTTTCTCAACAATCCCCAGATACCAAGAAGAGTCATATTTATTTAATCTAATGCTCAGACATTTGGAACATAAGCCATTTGTCTTCTGGCTTCCCAGTAAATTTGTCCATCGGATAGAAGAGTCATATACAAATGCAACATAGCAGTTGGGCTGCACAGAGCATAATGGCATCAGTGGCGGAAGTGCAGAGAAATCATGAATGATACTAAAATCAGTATCATAGCTTAGCCTTTTTGCTCCAATCTTGGTTGGTGATAGTGGTATAATGTGATGCATAGATCGTGTTCCAGGAACAGTTTTTGCACTTTCAAAGCGTGGGAAAGAAAATTTCTGACTTGAACCATTTCATCTTTTGAAACAGAGAACTGAAATGCCTTGTAGGTTTTCCCGACAGAATTCAAATACCTGCGATGCAGTAAGTATTTGATCTTTATATAGTCTTTGCAAATTTGTTTTTGTGACAAGTCTTTTGACAGTGCCACCAATACCATCGCAGGGAGATTTGCCATGGCTGGTTGCAAAAAAAAAAGACCAGCTGCACTTTATATTGAAATCGTATTCACGGTAGCAGATATTTCTGAAATTCTTACAATTTTTATATTGTGCAGCACATCCGTCAGAGAAATATTCAGCATAAGCAAGTGGAATTTCAGGAAATTCAAACTTCAAAAATTTCAATACAGTCTTCTGAGTCTGATACACAAGGGCCACATCATGTTCTAGATCATCAGAAATGATACAAAAATTTTTTGCTTGAAACTGTTGATCTTTTTTGTAATACATAACTACAGTGTGAAGAGTGCAGCTACCATTGTTCCAATGGTACCCCTGTACTTCATCTTGAACAACAAAATGGAGATTTTCACTGAAATCCATTAAAATTAACACTCATCCTTCATCAAGTGTTTCTTTCTTCATTTTCAGATAATCAGACTGTGATTGAGCAATAAAAGAGTGTGGAGTAAGTGTTTCAATTTTCTTAATTAGTGTGTCACAGAATTCTGATAGAGTGGTGATTTGAACATTTAAAGTCATTCTATCAGTTGGGCCGTGCTAAGGTAAAAGGAAGCAACTAGCAATTTGAAAACTGATTATTTGCTGCCTTTGAACGTAGATATAAGCATATTGTGAGTCAGTTGCTACCTTTGATCATCGAAATAGGGGACATACTTAACAGCAGATCATTACCAAATTGCTTTGGAAGATGTGTAGATACTTCCTTACGTAGAAAATGCAGAAAACGAAAAATCAGAAAATTTGCAGTTACTTCCTTTTACCTTAGGACAGCCGAGTTGATACCCATTGACTGTACTGAACCATCACATCAGGATCATAGTTTTCTATTTCATTTTTTAAGTGTGTTTGAAGTAAAGAACTGGGAAGGGGGGGGGGGCATTTTTTGCTCAGAAGGAGCATACAGGCTCGGTTATTTTTTTTATTTTTTTTTATTTATTTCTTGCAAATTTAAACATTTTCAGTCCTACTAGGTAAACTCACGTACCTGTGATGTAGGTGCTGAGAGTAGTTAAGTATGATAGATAATAAAGAATACATTAAGTAAAAATATTACAAAAAAAATCTTTTGTAAAAATATTACAAAAAAAAAATTAGAACAGTACATAATTAGAGTGAAGTAAAAATATTATATGAAAAATAAGAACAGTACCTAGTTAGAGTGAATTAAAATATTATGTAAAAATAACAAGCGCAACATGAATAAGATATAAAATAAAACAAGATATAAAGATATAGTTTCTTTAGCTTTTTCATTTATATGTTCCAAATTATTTTTTCGTTGATTATTTTTTCTATTAGAAGATTTTTTAATTTTCCGATATTTTTTACATTATATATCTCAGGATTTAACTGGCTGAACAGTTTCGTTAAAATCCTGTTATTGTTTCTAAGGCCGTAATTATTTTTTGGATTTTCATACTTTAATATATTCTGTAGTTTGCTACGAGTATTTGTTATGTTAGAAACTGTCTTTATTAGATCATGGTATGTTACTTTAATAGAAATAGAATTTAGAAGCAATTAACATTTTGACTGTAAGTGTTGACACATACGATAGGTGTTCCTGATGATCCTACGAGAGTATACACTGTTTTGGTCGAAGAGATTCAAATTTTGAAAATCCTACTTTGTCTTCAGGATACTTCTTTTTATAGAGAGAATACATTTCAGCTAAATTACTTAAAACAAGACGCTTCTGTTCATATATATTTTTTATGGTGCTCATTTTACAGGTGACATGATAGTCAGAAATTATCAATTTAATTTTTTTTTTCAATATAGCGTTTTTTCTACACTTCCCATCATTTCTACAAACTGATTTTTTTTGTGTGACATAAAGAAGAATTTATAATAATATTGTAAAATTTTCAAAGGAATCTATGATGGAGCAATACCTTAAAAAAAATACAATGCCCAGGTATCAAATTTATTTGAAAAAAAATATTTTCATTTTTTTTCTAAAAACAAACTTATGATTACTCAATAAAAGAAGCAAGAACATAAAAATATAAACATTCCTCTTTAATTTAAAAAAAAAATCAAGGTTCTACTGCAAAAACTGTAGGAACTATTGCATTTTTAAATTATCAAGGAGCTCGTCCATGGAACACCTGAGTTCCTGGATCCATGTAACTTCTGGAGACCATTACTGAAAAATTACTTAACCTGCAACATTTAAATTTTGGAATGTTCATATATCTAGGTAAACTTCAATTATACAAAATTTCAAAGTTTTCTGTGAGGGTGGGTGACATTTCCTAAAATTTCTGGATGATTTGATATGGAATGACCCTAAATCTATTTTAGAATTTGCATAATAATAAAGTCATCCATTGCTGAAGAAACATTTCTGTACAGGAGTTTCATTAACTGCTGAAGGTGGAATTATTGGTTGAATGAAGGATTTTATTTTTATATTATTAACAATTATAATGTAGAATCTAACCAAAATGGCAATGAAAATGTGTAACTTTAATATGCAAAATACAATCTGATAGCTTTCAAAAAAATAAATAAATAATAATTTCAAGTTGTGTAGCAGTGTTGCTATGTCACTACCACTTGCTTCAATACATGTCTTTTTTTTTTCTTCTGTATCATTTATATTATAATATTATAATTATATATTGTCTGAGTTTGCATTGTTCGTTAATATTTTTATGTATATAAAAAACAACTAAACATTTGGAAGTGAAAAAGACGCGAAATTAACCATACAGGCTCTAGATTACGTTAGGCTTAACTTGCCGAAAAACACGGCACGCAGAGAACCACGCAACTGCGGAAAAACTGGCAGTGAACTGATTAACATGGGACTGGGTGAAATTTGTAAAAAGATTAGGCTATATGCATTAATTAGAAATCGTTATCTTTATGATTGTGTCTTCAAAAGGAGATTATTTATGCATTTACAATGTAATAGAATTAATCATTGACTTTCTGGTTAAACTTGAGATTGCGGCTCACCTGTCTGTTTAGGACTATATTCAAGATGGCGGACAGGTTTGAAAGGTTGAAAATTTTTAGGAAATTTACCAATACATACATCCTGCAGCTGAGCAGACCTAATCTTACCTAACCTACAGCTAATTGTAATAATGATTCGGTCCTACGGACCTCATTAGCATAAAAGCTGGGTAGTTTTTTACGAAATTAGGGCTAATTTCAAATTTTTTGGAAGAAAACGATTTGTTAATGCATATTAGGAATAAAAGTGATGGAAAACCCTGGCTTTTTTTGGTAGTTTTTAAGAAAATTCGAGATTTTCTTGGAACTCTTTCACAGGCGGCAGATGTGCACATTTTCAAGACAAAAGCTTGTAGCGCCTTTCAGCAAAAGTTTAGACCGCCATGTTTATTGTCTTATACGTGTGCTTCCGCAAAAGAGTCCCGCTTTAAATTTAAATTTTCTTAAAATTTACCAAAAAAACACGAGGTTTTACATCACTTTTATTCCTATGATGTATTAACGAATCGTTTTCGTTCAAAAACAATTCAATTAGCCCTCATTCCACAGGTGAGATTTCGTAAAATATTACCGAAAGTTGTTTTGAAGGCCGTACGAGTGTGGTGTATCGTTCCGCACGATGACTTACGAGGTGAGCCGTAAAAGCAAGTCTAGCCGACTTTCTTCTCATTAGTAGCCCAAGGTAGCACAGCTTATTTGAAAAGTAGCCCAAAAAGTCGCAAGTAGCGAAATTCAAAATTTGGTAGCGCTGAGCTTTCAAAAGTAGCCCAATTCGCTACTAGTAGCCCAATCTGGCAACCCTGTTTCTGTCTTTTTGAACAAAGGAATTCTGGGTAATACCGGAAACTAGTGTGCATCCTAGTGAAAGAAATACGAACTTTCAAAGGGAATGTCAAGCAGTGGTACTATAATATCAAAGGTTTCCCTCCAAATCTGAAAGAATTTTGGATGTTGACAAAGGGGAAAAAGAAACTTGTCTGTGCGCAGTCAAACTGAATGTTAATACTTGTAATTAACAGAAAACGGGAAGAGCAGGTTGAAACGAAAACCTGATGTGTTCTGGAAAAACCGTTTTTTTTTTTCGTTTTTTGGACAAATAGTGGCTAGAGGACTTTCTTTAATAGAACTTCTTACGGTGTGGAAGTTTTAAGATCATTTAAAAAATAAAACAATAGCAACAACAAACAAAGGGGCATTTACAAGATTTCATGTTTTTGAGTTTGGAACCCGCTTTATACTGGCCTATATTACAATGGCTTTAAATGTGATGAATAGAGCTTGAAGAGAGACAACAGGCTGGCCGTGAAGTTCCCGTACCTCCTATTATGTTATTATTGGGTTGTCCGGAAAGTTCGTGCCGAGTTTGAAGGAAAATTGGAACGCAGCACATTTAAATTTTGGTATACATTTAATAAAATATATAGGTGCCATTCTGTTCCACTACCTTTCTCCATCGTTCAGTGAGCAACGTGAAAATTCCATCCTTCCAGAACCTCTCAGGTTTTTTGGCGAAAAACTTTTCTATATGATTTTTTTATCTCGATATTAAAAGAGAAAAATGTTGTTTCTTTCATTCCATACTGTGATTGTAGTAAAGGCTATTAAAGAATGACCCAGCAACTCTTAAAAACAACATTACTAACACAAGAAATTATTTGAACTAAAAAATGAAGATTGATCAATTATATTGAGCTTTCTTTAACGTGCGGAAGGAACTTATGTAGAATAAACAGGAAACATGCACAAATAATGTTTATTCTACATTGATCAATTATATTTCAGAATTATTTAAAATCAGAACATGTTCCACTATTCTATGAGGTTAGGAAAGTTGAAAAAGCTAGCCACACTATATCATTGGTTGTTAAGGAGTCTTAGCACATATTATGCTTACCCTCTATTAATCATAAACTTTCCCATCAGAAAATAAAAAATCGTCGGAAAGCGCAGTGGTGCCTCAAAGGAAAAAATACACAATGAAAAACTCACTATTGAGAAATTAGTGAGAAAATTCACTGAGCTTCCCAACGATCATTCATGTTACCCTCAGTATGGAGACATTGTTCTTTACTGGTGACTACTCCTGGCTGATGATCACCAAAGGAGCATGAAACAACTGTTCCAGGATGTCACTTGGTAAATAATTTTGTTCTCACCCATTGTTATTTATTAATAATAAAAGCTTGTTTAAGAGAGCAAGTAGTTAAAAACCAAACGGATCATTGAGGACAGGTGACCGCTGAAACTTGTATAATTTTTTTAATGACAAATTTTATAATAAAAAAGGCTTATTTTATATCGATATTCTGATTTATATTTTTATGAGATACTTTTATTTCCGCATATTCTTAATTAAAATTACAATACTTCAAAATATTTTCAAGTGTTTCAATTTTCAGTTAAGATTTTAGGAAGGCAAAAGAAATTATTAAAGAAATAATCTATAAAATGTATTACATGCCTATAGTCACCTATGCAGCGGAGACATGGGTGATGAACGCTAGCAGGGTGTCTACAGAATCAGGGAAATCAGGGAATTATCAGGGAATTTTGTTATTCTGGAAAAAATCAGGAAATTATCAGGGAATTTTGCAATTATTACTTAAAATCAGGGAAATTTATGATCTTTTGCCAAGCGCGAGCTTTTATCTTAAGGGAGCATTCAAGGTCACGCGTCACGTCGATCCCCTCTTTCCCGCCGGCCGGTCTAATGGTGTTGAATAGTGACCTTATATCCTGTACTATATTCCCGCCACTGAAACTGAAACTTACTACGAGGAATATTAGATATTGGTGTATAAAGACAAATGAAGTAAAAACAAGATATTTGAACTCAACTTTTCTTGGACGCACTCGTGCAACTGATTTGGTGAATTCGTTTGTTGAGGCTACTAAACCTCTGGATTTGAAGAAACTTCTACAAATCTCGATGGATGGGCCTAACGTAAATCAAAAGTTTTTTAAAGAACTTTCGTGCTCTTTAAAGGAAACTAAGGAAGATGCTGAAGTACTGAATATTGGCTCATGTGGACTACATGTATTGAACATAGCTTTCAAAACAGGAGTGTCAGTTACGAACTGGAAGATTATGGAGTTTCATCGAGCTTTATATTACTTGTTCAAAGATTCCCCAGCAAGAAGAACATTATTTACGGAATATACAAATTCACAAATATTTCCAAAAAAATTTTGCTTTGTTAGGTGGGTTGAGAACACTGGTGTAACAGAACGATCATTGCAGCTTATCCCATTGCTAAGGAAGTTTATAGAAGGGATAGAGAAGGACAAAATGGCTCCAAATTCAAAAAGTTATAAGGAAGTTAAAAGTGCTATTTATGACTCTCTCTTACCAGCAAAGCTTGCTTTTTTTTCATTTAGTTGCTTCCGATTTTGAAATGTTCTTAAGGGAGTACCAAACAGATGCTACCTTAATACCATTTCTTTATTCTGACCTAAGTAATTTGTCACTAAAATTCATGCAGCGCTTTCTTAAAAAAGAGGCATTAAGCAAAAATATTACAAGCATAGACGTGGAGGACAAATCAAATTTTCTGCCAGTTAAACAAATAGATATTGGTTTATCTGCTCAAAGCAATTTGAAAAAGGCGAAAGTATCTGATTTGCAAAAAGCTGAATTTAAAGTTGACTGTAGACGCATATTGATTCAATGTTTACTGAAACTCCAAAGTAAATCTCCCCTTATTTACAAGCTGACTAAAGCAGTGTCCTGTTTTGACCCTAAAATAGCAATAAATGAAAATATATTTTCATGTAGATTATCAAATCTGTTGGTAATTCTTTCTGAAAAAAAAAAAAAACTGGATATCATGCACTTTAGCTGAGAAATCTAAGAATCAATTAAAACAAATATGTTCACAGTCAGAAAATATCTCAAAGTTAAAGATGTATAAAAGATCGACTGCACGTATTGATAATTTCTGGTGTAGTTTGATATCTGCTGAAGAAAATGGAGCACCTGAAGCTATGCCAGTGATACAGTTAGTCATGGTATTGTTGCATGGCAATGCAAGCTTAGAAAAGGTTTTTCTATAAACAAAGATACTTTAGAGCAGAATATCAAAGAAGAAAAACTATCATTGCCAGAAGATCCATTTATGATAGTGTATTGTCCAAAGGTGGCATAAATAACATTGAAATTACTAAGAAGATGGTCCTTGATGTAAGAAATGCAAGAGCTAAGTAATCCGAGGCAATGGAACAAAAAAAAAAAAAGAAAATCAAGAATTGGCAGTAGCTGTTAAAAGAAAAAGAGACTGAACTTGAACTGAAATGGCTTAATGACAAAAAAATTAAAATCTTAGAAGCAGCACAAAAGGAATCCGAAATGATTGAAAATGAAATTGCTGCGATAAAGCTTTCAAAACTTTAAATAACCAGTATCATGCTGTATATTACAATGAATCTTGAATTCCGTTGAGTTTAATTTTGTGTATATTGTTACAATAAATCTTTTAAAAGGTAAGATATGTTAAACTCATTAATTTATAATTTTTTATTTCTCTCTTCTTTTTTTAAGTATTTCATCATTACTGTTTTTATAGAATTTTTTGCTTATTCTTTTATTATACTTAGATAAAATAGTAAATAGTTACCAAGTAGTTATGATCAGGGAATTTTTCTCTTATGATCAGGGAATTTTTAAGAAATTGTTCGTGAAATCAGGGAAAAGTCAGGGAATTTTTTTATTCAGATTTTGTAGACACCCTGGCTAGAGACTGGAGTAGACTTCAAGCTGGGGAGATGAAATTTCTTAGAGGTATAGTAGGAAAGACTCGATTAGACAAAATGAGAAATGAGGATATCCGTGAGGAGTGGGGGTAAAAAGTTTGAGGAAAAAGGTAGAAGAGGGAAGGCTGAGGTGGTTCGGGCACGTGAAAAGAATGGAAGATGGTAGGACTCCTAAGGTTTGGCATGAGTTAAAAGAAGGAGGGAAGAGACCAAGAGGGAGACCGCGTAAGCGATGGCTGGATGATGTGAAGCACATCCTGGAAGAGAGAGGCATCCCATGGGAAAGAATATGTAGAGAAGAGGCTTGGAAGAACAGGGAGAGCTGGAGAGGCTTAGTTAATTCCTAGACCCACAGTTGGTGGAACAGGAAAGGATATGTATGTATTTTAGCCTGAAAATAATAAATAGATGTACTTGCTTTTAGACTTCAATTTTATATAATTTAAGGAGGCAGATTGTTAAAAATGCTCATTCATTTAATAATACAATTTAATATTACTAAAATTTACGTTTCATGAGATTTACTTTCAATCCTCAGCTGTAATTTTAATTACATGGGAATGTATTTTAGGAAAGTTATAATAATTCATGCAGGTTTAACGTGTGTATATAATATTAATAATAAAAGAAATGAAATTAAGACCACCACACATTGATGATTGAAAATTTTTTTTATACAAATTAAAAATTACATGAGTACTTTAGGAGTGGACTTCTGTTATTTTTAATTTGTATATAAATTTTTTTCAATCATCAATGGTGGGCCTTAATTTCACCCTTATTATTATACTAATTCAGATTTCCAAATTTGAGGTAACCACAAATGCCTTCAAGTTTTGTAAGAGAGTCGCAAGCTTTCTAATCACTTTATTTTCCAATGGATATTAAATTCTATTTTGAAAATTTGATATTATTTCATCATTTACCTTATTAAAAGTTAAATTTAATGCAGGTATGAGAAAAACACAGAGAGGGAAATTATTACCAATTTTCTATTATTTCAGCTGATGAATTTTTGCTAATTTCCTTTATTTAGATTCCAACCCCTTAAAATGAAATGAGTTTAAAACCATTGTATTATTTAGTTCTGAAGTTTAATGAACTTATTTTGAATTCCTTTCATTAAAATTTCCAGTATTTCTTTGTTCTAAACATTAATTTATTTTTATGGAGATTATTATCACTACAATCCCTACCAGATTTCTGTGAATTATTATAATGTGGATAATAATGCTGATACATACTTTATTTATATCTACTAACATGAGTAATAATAATTAAAATTAACTATTACAATGATATAACAGAAAGAATGTATAATGATGTTACTGGCCTTACAATAATGATCAACACAAAATCAGATGGATTCGAAGCATTCAGAAAACAAAAAAAGATGAAAACTTTTTTATATATTCCAGTATCCAGTGGAACATTGAAGAAATTGCTTTGATGGACAAAAACTACTATTTTTTCATATTTTATCTTACACACAACAGTAAAAGAACTACTTTGTTGTAACATTTTTCTTTTTTTTATGCAATTAAATATATTTCCTTAAATTATCATCTGATTACAAAAGCATTTTAAGAAACATAACATTCATATTTCATTCTGTACAGTGTGCCCAGGAAGTCCCCGTACCATTTAATTGGTAGTCATAATTTAAGAAAATATTTACACATTGAAGTATGTATTTAGTGCAATTCATCTGTGTGTTCGCCATCATGCTGTAAACAAGTTCGTACGCCGCCATGTCCTAATTGCATTGCCCAATTCTTCATTTGTAGCATAACAATGTTCAGACACGTAGGCCTTGATGATTCCCCACAATGAGCTGTCAGGCTTCTGAGGTCAGG
This sequence comes from Thereuonema tuberculata, assembly GCA_023159025.1. Classification (NCBI taxonomy): domain Eukaryota; kingdom Metazoa; phylum Arthropoda; class Chilopoda; order Scutigeromorpha; family Scutigeridae; genus Thereuonema; species Thereuonema tuberculata. Next base: position 793 of record JAFIDM010103007.1, on the reverse strand, counting down.
ACTTCGTAGTGGCCATTTCAATGGAGATGGTGATGTTGGAATCCCATGACCAATCCAGCGTCCTGAAAAATGTTCATGAAGAAATCTGTGCACAGTAAGAGAGAAGTGAGCATGTGGCTGTCCTGGTGTAGTCATATGCATTCCTTGATACCCGTGTCTTCAAGCTTTGGGATTAACCATGTTTTTAACATGTGCATGAAATCTGCACTGTAGTGTCAACAATCGAAATAACATTTAATACTATTTACATTTATTACTACTTAATAGTGGGTATGGGAACTTACCAACCGCTGTTTATTTAAACTGCTGAATTGTGAAAAGCTTTTTTCACAAAACTTTCTTTGGTGTGACTTTTCATATGTGCGATCTGTTTCAAGAGCCCAACTGAAAAGCATCTTCCACAAATTTCACATTCATGTGCCTTCTCTCTTGTATGTAGTCGCATATGCATAAGTGAAGAGCATAATCATGTAAAACATTTTGCACAAAATCTATATTTGTGCTTTTGAACAATGTGTGATCAGATTTAAAAGTTAAATTACAATGTTCTGAAAAGCCTTTCCAACAAATATCAGATTTCTATGACTTACCATATGAATGTTTTCTAATATGTACACTTAAAGCACCTGTTTTTCTTATGTAGAAGTTTTTCTTACAAATTTCAGTTATATGGCTTTTTACTAGTATGTGATCTTATATGAACAGTTAATTTGCTTGAATCTGAAAACCTTTGCCCACAAAATCACTTAAATGGTTTTTCACCTGTATGTAATTTAATGTGCTTTTTTAAATT
>JAFIDM010103006.1:0-11599 GCA_023159025.1 Thereuonema tuberculata | reverse complement strand
ACACACACACACACACACAAATTACATCAAGGAAACTAAAACTAAAATTTTTTAAAAGCTTTTTTTTAATTTAATTTTTGATGTCTATATTCTCTCAATCTACGACTGCTTTTAGAACCACCTTGTAAATCATATATCTATGATATATTTTTATTTTTTACAGAGATTAGAATGTAGGCCTAGTGGTCTAATGGCTAAGACGTCTAACTTCTGAGCAGTATTCTACCTAATAGAGATAGTGCATCTTTCTTTCTTGACTATCTTTTTTTTTTATTCCTATTGATACTTTTCAGTGGTTTTCGAGTTAGAAATAGTGATGGTTTTTGAGTTACAAATAGTGATTTTTCAGTATTCTACCTAATGAAATACTGCTTCTTATTTCTTGACTCTTTTTTTTTTTTTTATTCCAAATGATACTTTTCAGTGGTTTCTGAGTTACAATAGTGTTCAGTATTCTATCTAATAGAAATACTGCTTCTTTCTTTTTTGAGTCTCTTTTTTTATTCTAAGTGGCACTTTTCAGTGGCTTTTGTGTTCCAAATATTGATGGTTTCTGAGTTACAGATAGTGATTTTTCAGTATTCTATCTAATAGAAGTATCGCTTCATTCTTTTTTGACTCTCATTTTAATTATAATTGTCACTTTTCAGTGACGTTTGAGTTACATTTATTGATGGTTTTTGAGTTGCAAATAGTGATTTTTTCGGTATTCCACCTCAAAAAAAGAGTGCTTCTCTCTTTCTTGACTCTGTTTTCTTTACTCCAACATCTGGCGTGTACACCCACATATTTTTCAATATCACATAGGATTTGGTTAAGTAAGAATATTTAAAATATTACAACGTTTCGGCAATTATCGTTCTAATTGTCAGTTTCGAATTACAAATAAACTGACTGATGTGAAATAAATAAACAATCTTGAGATTCAAAAAAACGATTGAATACATTCCTTATTGATGGGGAAAGGAAAGGAGATATAAGTCAAAAAACCATGTGAAGAGAGTTGTAGTCCCTATGGCCTAATGGATAAGGCATCTGACTTCGGATCAAAAGGTTGCAGGTTCGATTCCTGTCGCGGATCTTTCATTGTAAAAGTTTTTTCTATTCTCCATTCTCTCAGAAAATTGCGCCGGACAGACACACAGACAGACAGAGAAATAAAACATTTTAGTAATATAGATTGTCACTTTTCAGTGACGTTTGAGTTACATTTATTGATGGTTTTTGAGTTGCAAATAGTAATTTTTTCGGTATTCCACCTCAAAAAAAGAGTGCTTCTCTCTTTCTTGACTCTGTTTTCTTTACTCCAACATCTGGCGTGTACACCCACATATTTTTCAATATCACATAGGATTTGGTTAAGTAAGAATATTTAAAATATTGCAACGTTTCGGCAATTATCGTTCTAATTGTCAGTTTCGAATTACAAATAAACTGACTGATGTGAAATAAATAAACAATCTTGAGATTCAAAAAAAAGATTGAATACATTCCTTATTGATGGGGAAAGGAAAGGAGATATAAGTCAAATAACCATATGAAGAGAATTGTAGTCCCTATGGCCTAATGGATAAGGCATCTGACTTCGGATCAGAAGGTTCCAGGTTCGATTCCTGTCGCGGATGTTTCATTGTAAAAATTATTTCTATTTTTCATTCTCTCAGAAAATTGCGCCGGACAGACACACAGACAGACAGAAAGACAGACAGACAGAGAAATAAAAGATTTTAGTAATATAGATTACTTGAAATTAATAAATGTAATAAGCTTAATTAATAATGTTTGATAATGTAGGTTTGAACTGAAATGCTTACCTGAATTTTTTCCGGAAAATTATCAAACCGAATGCAATTCAAAGAATTAGTCAATATTTTGCCGTGAATAATCTAAGTTGGATGAAAAAACAAAAGAACAACGAAACAATGAAAGACGTGAATACTCTCGATGCGATGCAGTATCGATTGTTAAAACAATGAACTCGTGTGATGTGAGAGTTCGGTTGTTGGATGTGAATGTGAATCGAAGAAGAATGGAAAAATGGCGGTAGATGATAACGAACGTATATTAAAGTTATCTCGTTATAAGATGTAATGGAATACGAAAGCTGAATATTCCTTCATCCTGAAGTGAGCGGCAGTGAAACAAAATAGGTACATGCTGGAATGCAGATGAGAAGTTCTTTCGAATTAAGAAGTATTAAGAAGTTACCTGATTCGAATCTTTATCTTCAACGGAGTTCGAAAGTCAGCGAATAGGAAGACAACGTCAAGGCTATTCAATACCGGACGAGTAGACGGAAGATATTAGAACTTCAAGATATTGTAAGTAACCTTTGATTTGTTCACACGGACGGGGCCAATTACATAAGAATACCGTTATTTACTCAAGATGGTCACATCACAAGACACAAAGTAAAGACACAAGTAAAGATTACAAAGTAAAGATTTAGGGCGATAATACAAGTACACATAAAGATGACAGAAAGAGACTTTTAGACGTCAATTTAATAAGAGTACTGTACATGCCTTTAACGTGAGATACTTCGTATCTTAAGACGAGAATTCGTACAAGTGATTAAGACAAACATATTTATGTAACTTGAACTATTGAAAGAATATATACAAAGATTTGTTTTGAATGCATTGGCTTTGTTTTTATTTACAACAGCTTAGCTGCACATAAGTATAATCTTGGTCCATTATATTATTCGTAAGTTCTCTGCCGGAGTTAAGGTTTAATTAATAACAGCTCCATTAGGAAGCATTAAGTTAATCGCTTCTCCCACAGATAATTATTTAATTCAGTCTTATTTTTTAACTTTCTATTGAATTTATTATGTTGAATTAAATAATGAAATTAAATTATTCCGTTTTTTTATGAAAACAACAAACGGAAAAATATTGGATTTCTTAAAAGAATAATGAAATTAATAATCTGCTTATTTTATTATTTCAGTTGTTGGATTAAATTTATGAAATGATTTCGTTATTAGTTTGTTAGATAGGAAAGTGAATCTAATCAATTTTTTAATCAGTTTTTAATCAAAATTATTCTGTGCGTCCTCTAATAACTTATGAACCACTGGATGAAACTTCTTAAAACTTGGTTTTATGTGAGAACGACAGACTATTTAACTTTAAAATCTTTTCCAAATGCGTCCTTGTCCAAAAATTAGCCAGACACAAAAATTTCCACAGAATAGCATTGGAATCTAAAACAAATCTGAAACAATGGATATTATAAAGACAGGAAAACAAGAACAGCACCTGACTAAAATAAAATTGCCTTTCTGATTCGATTATGGGAAGGAATTGGGAACGGCCGTTTCGTTCTGCAGCGGACTCATCAGCCCAATCCCCCATAAAAGAATTTGAAAGGCAAGATTTTTTTAGTGAAGGTCACCGCCAACCTGGCAGTGACCCAAAAAAAAAGAAAAGGCAAGAAAATAAGATCCTAAAATTTTATTTTAGTCAGGTGCTGTTCTTGTTTTCCTTTCTTTAACCATTTCTCACAGCACGTCAATTTTCTCTATAATTAATGGATATTATATTTAATGGTATTTAAGCAAAAGATTAAACATACTACAAAGTAATAAGAAAGAATAAAGAAATGACACAGAAATAAAAAATATCCTTGCTTTTATCGCTGGGAAGGCCGCTTCGTCCTTTTTGTGGACTCGTTAGCCAGACCCATTCACCAGATGAAAGCTCAGAAGTGCACAAGTGATAAAGGAAACCACATATGCTCCCAATTGTGGCCTCCCTCCAACAGAAAACACATTTTAAAAAAGAAACCGAAACAGGCATAATTTTAAATCCTGGCCTGCGAACCATCAGGCGCAAAGGAATTGGAGTATAAAAAAAAAAAAAATGACTGAACCCAACCTTGTATAATTTAAACAAAGGATTTAACGTGCCACAAAGTTATCAAAAAAAATGAAGAAATGAAACAGAAATGAAATATATCTGACCTTTCATCGGTGAGTGGGTCTGGCAGACGAGTCACAAAAAGAACAATACGGCCTTCCCAGACTCTCACCGATGAAAGTTAATAAATTTTTATTTCTGTGTCCTTTCCTTATTCTTTTTAGTTATATTTACTATACGAAGTTACATTTACTTTACGTAAGGGCGACTGTCCTCCAGTAAAATTTGGCGAAAATATTCTGAACCTACATCGTGGACTAACTTGGAAAAATCAAATTAAATACAAAAGGGATGAGACTAATTTACGATACAGATCATTGTATTGGCTTCTTGGAATGTTAACTAATCCATTAATATGCGCAAGGTTTGATGTGGCTAACATTACGATTATTTAGACAACTTAAGATAAGGTTGACTTAATATTGCAAAGAAATCCAGATATTAATATGAGATACAAAACTTTATAAAAAATAGGGTTAATAAAAATATTTAATTATACATACAACATGTTTCGCAGTAAAATGCAGTTCGCGAAACATTTTGCATGAATAATTAATTATTTTTATTAACCCAATTTTTTATGAGGGTGAATTTAATTCATTTTTGTTTTTAGAAAAAGTAAATTTGTATTATTTGTATTGTTGTAGATATTATGATTTGAAACTCAATGTAGGTTTTTCGAATTTTGACGTTTTCAATATTTTGAAAAAACAAAAAAAAGCAAGAGAAGTCATAAGAATTTTAAGCAACATTACAAAGAAAGTAGTCTGTAAGTTCTTTCATGAACTTCTTATTGGATAACAGATCAAAACTGTACAAATTTTTTCTGAATGTTTTAAATCTTTAATTTAATTCATTGATGTTATTGTTTAATTAAATATATAACATATTAAATAAAATTAAATATAAAAAACAACATATTAATACAGGAATTTTAACTATAAATAACTGGTGAAGATTTCTAATGTTCTCAAACCTAATAATAATTTTGGTTTAAGAAATGAAAATTATGTGAATTTTAAAATTATTTAGTCACTTAAATTGGAATAAATATAATGGTAATAGTATAAATAAAATTAAGAAACAACGTACATTTAATATAATTTAGAAAAAAATAATTATAAATCTTTAATTTATTTCATTAAAATTTAATTTTCTCTTCTCTTTTTATTATAATAATGTATAAATAGTCATATATCAATTATTGCAGCACCTATAACACAGGAGTGATATGTATAGCACACGTAATAGGACTAGTTACATGTAAAACAAAATTAAAACGTCTTAAGTGAAAATTTGTGATGAGTTTTTGTAACCATATTTATAATTATTTTGCTTATTCTATTTTATCTTATTTACTTTTATATGTATTTTACTGTCCAATCAATTATAATCTAATTAGTTATAAATTTCAAATTATAACCGTTAACGATTTATTTTTTGTTTACTTTTGAATTTCAACGGCTGACGGTTCCCATAATTCCCTGTAATTATAAATCTTCAGTTAATTTCAGTTATTAATCACGTGTTATTTTAAATTCCCCAATGAACTGTTAAAGCCCTCAGCCAATGACTGATCATTGTAAATACTCTATTAAAGCCCTTGCTCTCCCTGAATAAACAGAACACACCAGAACCCAGTTAGATCCAACTTCAGTCTAATCTACTTCTTTCACGAGCCAGAGACACCAACGAAAATCACTACAATATTTATTACGAAGAAATTTTTATAAGAAAAATATAAGATCTATTGAGAAGAATAAAATTAAAAAACTTAAGCTTAAAATTTCTTTTATTTTTCCATTCCTTTCGTAACCAGAAATCGCAATGAAGATGCCACAGACTCTTCACAAATAGCTGCTCAAATGTTAAATGTCCGCAAGTTCATTAATTTATTCATATTAGGAACATCAATAAATATTATAAAAACTAAACCCGTTTCTATATAAATTAGATGTTTTACAATTAGCTACATTAATGTCTCTTGAGCTAGTTTATTAAAAAAGCAGAAATAGAATATAGTTATTACAGAATATTAAATTTAATCCATAAGTATTCTAATACTTATAATAATATCTTACGTTTATATTTCGTTCAAATTATTAATATGTTCACCTATATTTTAATAAATGGTGTATTATAGTCAATGCTAATATATTTATGGAATAAACTTAATATCCTATCTCGTAGAAACATCATTTTCTTCAAATTGTTAATCAAGAGGATTGTTGTGATTTATGTTTAGACAATAGGAAAACAGACTTAATTTAGCTTCAAAAAGTATATTTAAAGAGAAATGGAATATAAGAATAGGCCTAAATGAGAAAGAAAATAAAACGAAAATCGAATGTACGAGAAGAAATGAAAAGCTAAGAACAGTGGATAAACGGAGGAGAAAAGGAATTGACAACTGACTAGAGGGTGACATGGGAGGAGCGTCAGGTGAATTTCACAACTGCTAAAGTCATGACATTAAATAACGAGACACGCTCTTAACCTTGTAATTCCCCTCTCTCTTTCTCCAGAATCACATCTTCCTCCACCTTTTTTTTTTGTCTCTTTCGTTTTTCCGTTAATCCTTGATTTCACTATACTTTTTTAAACCTTATCTGTTCTTTATCTCATATCCTTTTTTTTTCGAATGAAGCCTAATTTTCATTTACCTTCAATTTTATACTGCTTACATATACGACAACACACGTACTTCTTTGAATCTTTTCTTCCAGAGATATTCATGTTGAAAAGCTGGAATCTAAATTGTGCAAAAAAAAAATACAGAAACAATGTTCCCCCTCCTTCAACTAAATGGGAATTCTTGATGCAGGAGATCATAAGTAGACAACCTTTTCTTAAGTTCATTTGCACAAAACAACTCTTGTATCTCTATTCAATTCTTTTATAAGATATGTTAATGTAGATATACTTAGCATTCAAGATATACTGACTTACGTATACTGAATACACAAGGCAGATAATAATTGTAAAGATATATATTATAATAATAAATTAATTATTTAACCACATAGGTTTTTTTTTTCTTTTTTTCTTGTGTCATGTTCTCACCTTGAAGATGGTCTCCCGTAGGAGATTGAAACCGTCGGTGGTAAAATAATAATATTTTATATTTATATATATATATATCTTTACTATTATTGTCCACCTTGTGCATTCTCTTGTTTTCCCTCATTTACTAAAAGATCTTTTTTCTAGTCTAACTCACTAAACCTAAATTCCTGTTACATTTTTTTTTCTGAGAACTACTAGAAATTAGTTTTTGGTATATTACTTTAGGCATGAATAGGCTTACTTTTTTATTATTATCACCGCGCCACTTTGAATCATCCAATGCCTCACACTAAGATGTGATCATTGTCTGTCATAGATAACATTATTCTACTTCTTAACAATAAGGAGAAGCGAATAATTTCCAGAAATCTGAGGGACAAAGTTCAAATTTTCAAAAAAAAAAAAGGATTATTCTCGTCACCTTCAGTCTATAGAAGAGCTTTTTTTAAGTCTATTCGAGCGAGATTAAGTACGAATAAAGTGAATAATCTTTTTAAATCATTCTGTTCGAATATGGTTTCATGAATATGGTTAATCAATTTGCAAGGGCTTCGTTTTGGAATGATTTTATGTATTTGTGAACTTTCAACATTTTTTTTGGTTCCTATTACAAATTTATTCTTGAAATTTGAAATCATCTCTTTGATATCGAAAGTTCTAGACTTCTTCTCCATCAATATCTTACTCTAACTTCATGTTAAACTCATAATGGAGCCAATCATTTCATCTTGTTTATTTTTATTTTTGATTTCTTTTTAAAAGAGAAACAGAGTAAAAACAGAACAATACAACAACTTCCAATTCTCTCCCATTCTTCGAGACCATTATTCATATAAAGTAAGACTAGTTTATTATGAAGACTTTTTGTATTATCTAGTTTTTAAGTCTCTATTTTCTTAATCTCAATTAAGAGTAACTTCCTTCATACCTTTTGTTTTTAGCAAAATATGAAATCAGTCAATCTTTCTGTGTGTTTGTTAATCTTTAATAAATAAATCTTTAATCTCTGAACAAATCTTCTTGAAACTTGATATGTATCTTTGAGGACTAGAGATAATCTAAGATTTTACATTTGAAAAGGGTACTGAGCGAAAAGGCGACAAAAATTCCCAAAGAAAAGCATTGTAATCTAAACAATAGATTTCTATCTTTTTTTGATGACATCTCATTGACTTTTAAACAAGGAATGTTAAATCCTTAATCCACTGCGTGCTGTTTGATATGATTAAAATTAATCTTATTTATACAATTCACTTGACTTAAACTTACTTATGATTGGAGATTTAATTCATTGTTTTCAAAATTAATACTAGTATATGAAGTGATATTATAATTGGAATATAAATATCGGGTGGCCATAATTTAAGAGGAATTGTTTAGAGCCCAATTACCAGAAACATATTGGGCCAACTCCATCAAATTTGGTGTGAACACTATTTAGACCATGGGGTTTTGATTTCTAAAGAAAACAAGATTAGTTCAAAATTTCGCAACCAGGGAAAAAAATGGCGCTGGAAACTACATGTATAGAGGAAATTGGGAGTAATAAATAAATAAAGTTTTCAATCAATATTAATTTTTGCAAAAGTTTAACGTAAGAGTTAGTAACAAACAATAAAGATAAAAACGCACAACAATTAAAAGATCCATAGAAATGTATAAAGGAACTTAACGTGCATTGCAAGAATTTAGAAAACGAAAATCTTCTAAAAAACTTTCTTCTCAAATTCGGGGTGCGAGAATCCTTATTTACTTTGGTGCATTAAAAAAATTTGAGAAGAAAGTTTTATAGAAGATTTTCGTTTTCTAAATTAAAAGATCCACTGAGCTATTTTTGGCATTTTTGTACCGGGAATCAAATACAGACTGTTTCGACCATTGGATCCCACTGAGTTATGAGTACAGACTGTTTTGACCTTCCCAGGTCTCATCACTTTGATTCGCCGAGTACTCATACATTCTGAATTTCTGATACAAATGCTTCTATAATTTTTTTAATTTTTTTTCAGTTCTTAATTTTTGTAGCAATTTTTGCGGACAACGCTTTTTTTTTGTGATGTACTGTTACATCTGATATTTGATTTTCTTGTCTTCTGAGATGATATTCATTCAAATCGAAACCCTTCAGATCTGTTAGTTTCTCCTATTTGTGATTTTGCACAAACTCTTCAGTTAATTTTAAAAATGGATCCACTTGGTTTATATTGTTCTTGTTTTCTTTTTTTTTTAACATTAGAATTGAATTTTTAATTTACTTTTATTTATTACATTAAGACCAAATTCTTTGAAGATTGGTTTTAACTTTTTATTTTCTTCATTAAAATTAGAAATTAAAGTAAATGCTTATTTCTTTTATCTTTCATTGTATTATATTCTTGTATTATTTGTTTGCCATTGCGGTATAGCTTAGTGGTCTAGGCGGCGGTGGGCCAGCAGACTGATGTGTCGGAACCTGGGTTCGAATCCCGGCGTCGGCATGGATATTTGAAAAAAAAACCTTTCCTTTGTTTGCTTATCTTTCTCTTCAGGTATGGAGTCATTCCTTAATGACGTTGGATCGCTAATGACTGAGGAAGGCAATGGGAAACCACCTCAGTATCTGTGCCTGAACGACAGTTTCATTTATTATTGTAGGTTTAGAATGCTACTTTTCCACAGCAAAATCTTATCTTGCGGATAATATTGATCTTTTTCTAAAAATACAAGGAAATCATAAAATAACATTCCCTGTTTGGAGGCATCTGCAGCGAAAACTAATGAACGCAATGAAACCAAAATTCAGGTGTAGTCTATTGAGGGCATAGGGAGAAGAATTCTGAAAAAAAAAATTATTATCAAAAGTCGCCCATTAGGAAAAAATTCGGCGCTGTCGGAACCAGTATTGGTGAATAATTACAATGAACGCACGCAAAAAGAATTATGAAAGTTTATGAACATACAGTACAGTAATGAATGGAGTTTGAGACTCACAGAAAACATTCTGAAACAAAACAATAATCTTTAAACAACAATTTTTAATCATCAATTGTTTGTTAACAATCTGTTATCAACATTACCGACATTAATCAATCATTAGGGTCCTCTGGACCATGTCCAACGTTTTCAATGTGCTTTCCTTTCTTGTGTACAACATATTGCATCAGGTGTATGACGTTCTCTACTCCTGCGCGTAAAGTGTCAATTTGGATGTTTGTAACAGCCCGTCGTATGTTATCCGAATGCAGGTTTACAACGCCACCAGTATACACAATGGATTTCAGGTACCTCCACAACCAAAAGTCACATGGGGTCATGTCCGAGGAACGGGGCGGTCATTCCATCGGAAAATATTGACTTATAACCCTCTCATTCCTGAAATGCTGGCGTAACAGGTTCTGTACTGCACGAACAATATGTGGTCGTGCTCAATCTTGCGTGTAAAATGTCGAGTGTGAGCATTGTCTTTGTTGCAATTCAGGAATGACAAACGTTTGCAGCATTTGCAAATATCTCTCTCCATTAATGGTACAGGTAACAGGACCATAGTCTCAAAAAAGTATGGTCCTAATATGAACTCTGCCGTGAATCCACACTACAGGTACTTTTGGAGAATGCAGTGGCACTTGATGAATCACTGAGGGACGTTCACATGCCCAGATTCGGCAGTTTTGAGTGTTGACTGATCCATTCAGATAAAAATGAGCCTCATCTCCCCACAATATGTTCCAAGGCCAATCATTGTTGGTATCCATTTGGGCAAGAAATGTTAGCACGAAAGTCAGGCGCTTATCGTAGTCTGTAGGTTTCAGTTCTTGCACACGACTGATCTAATACGGATAGAAATGCAGCATTTTTCGTAAGATTTTCCAGACAGTCCCATAAGGCATATCGGTTTAGTGCTACTAGTCCCTGTATCGTCGAACATTGCAGTGGCAACATCTGTTATTGTGTTTTCTGATACTGGTTTTCGTCCTCTGCTGGCTCTCACTCCTAGCGATCCAGTTTCCTCGAATTTATGAATCATAGCTCGCAGTGCTACAGCAACATTGGACCTTTACGTAGGTTACGAAGCCTTCGAAAGTCCCTAAGAGCCGCCGCTGCATTGCACTCTCTAGTGTAAAACAGCTTGACAAGTAACGCACGTTGAGGTAAGGTAGGCCGCATTGAGTACAACTTAACAGTCAATCAACGAACTGCTTGACTGAACGTTCGCTCTTCCCTTTTTAAAAGGACTAAGTAGCGCTGCTGTCACTTCTGCACTAGAAAATTTGCATAATCTACGTTAAGAGTGACAACAGCGCCGAATTTTCTCCTTTTGGTGCCATTTATTTTTTATTTTTTTGCAGAATTCTTTTCCCCATGCCCTCAATAGGGACCGTGCATTTGACTGGTGCTGCCAGTGGCGGCAAAAATTGGAAATATTATAAGGAGAGCTTCTAACAATAACTTGCTTACGAAGGGTTGCATGACCATTCTTTCAAAAAATTTCAATAATGGGCAAAGACAACCTTAATTGCTGCATTGTTGGATGTAATCTTCTTTATATATAAAATGAATGTATCTTTCTTCCTTTGTCCTTTGTACACTCCAAGGCCCTTTGATCTATCTGGACCAAACTTTGCAGAATT
>JAFIDM010103005.1:0-11600 GCA_023159025.1 Thereuonema tuberculata | reverse complement strand
GTCTTTTCGAAAATTAAGAAATATTTATTTCAATAAATGTATGGTTTCATACGTTTATTTTGTTTTTATTTTAAAGATTTGACGACTTTTCAATAGATAGAATGTCTAGAAGAGGGAGAATTAAGAAGACTTATGGTATTATATAATTTAATTTATTGCCGACAATTTTTTATTGGTACAACTTTTTAATAAGAAACAAAAAAAAATATTTTAAATAATTATCTAGCATTGTCTGTTGTGTGTTTGCATATAGTAGTTCATGAATCAATTGCTCATACTCTTAAGGCCTTTCGAAGTTTGTTGCTCTATGTTGCACACTTGCAACAAAGTATCCTTAGCTCTTCTTGAAGCATCTCTGCATTTTAAATACGTCGCTGCATTAAGCTGACTCATTTTGGCAATTTATCATATCACTCATATGTGGAATTGGGGGAAGGGCAAGGGATGGCAGTTGTTCCCCTAATATTTTGAGAAAAAAAAACTAAATATAAACTAAGTTGACAAGCATTATTCACTTTTGACCCTCTCCCCTCCCAATCAAAATGCTGAAATTCCGCTGGTAGAACTGCAAAATTCTGTGCTTTTCTTGCAAACACAAATCTTGCTTCTGCCATAATGCTAAGGGTTGTTTTAACGATCACTTAAGTAAAAAATCACTCAAATGAAAGAAAGTACGAAAGTAAACTCGATAAATCACAATTCAACTGCATCTATACCCACCTGCATTTGCTTAATCTTGAAATGCAAAAGATTCACGGAAGAGTAAGATTAACACGAAAGTCAGATTTCCACAAATTTTATCACTATTAACCCTTAACGTTCTTAATCTTGAAGTGCAAAAAGCTAAATATTCGAGGATTTTCATAAATTGGAACTTTGATTATAATAGAGGATTTTTAGACAAGAGTATATTTAATACATTTTAAATAGTGTGTTTTGGAACTGACTGATTTTGATAACAATAGCTGACTGATAACATTAGCTGCAATCACAATAAGCTGATTCTACTGTATTTGACTAGTAATATGTATCATCGTTTATAAAAAATTTTAAAAGTATCAAGAAAATGGAAAAGGAGGTATAGATGTTAGCTAGAAAGAAACAAAATCGATAAAAACTTATAAGAAAATATTTATCAAATGCTTTATTTGGAACAGAAACATGGACATTTAGAAATGTTAGGGATGCAAAACTGATAAATTGGGAAAATTGTAGAAAAAAAAAAGGAAGATGATGATTAATGACTATCAAGGGATACCAAGAAATGGAAGAACAAGCAATGAATTCAGAAGACTGGAGGATGAGACTTTGCTACTGGACCTGTTATGAGACAGAAAACTGCTGCTGATGATGATGAAGCCATCATTTAATTTCTTTAATAAAAGTTATCAAAATCTGGAAGTACACAATGGATAGCCTAAACTTACTATTAAACTTAATAATGTACATTTTCACTAAGTATATAGTTCTAATTACAGTTATATAACTCATTTTTGTAACTAACCAGCATTAATACTACTGCTATTACTAGCAATTATAATAACCGAGACTGTAGTTCCTGAATTGTCCTGACCAGTGTTTCAATACCAACATACACTCAGGTATTTGACTCAAAGAGCCTTATTTATAAGCTGAGTCTTAACCAAATCAAGTGAATCATGGTCAGCGCCTGATCTAGCTATTTAGCCGCTCCGGGCAAAAATAATATTTGCCGCCCTTTACAATGATACCTTATAAGTCATAAGCATGTTATTCCAGAGATGGTGCAATTTTTAACCGACTTCAAAAAAAAGGAGGTTATCATTTCGACCCGTATGTATGTAATATTGTTGGAATTGTATAATAATCTAAACGAGTATACCAAATTTAATTAGTGAATGTATGTATGTATGTATGTTTGTCCAAGAATTTCTCAGAAACTACTGATCGCATTGAAATAATTCTTTTGTTATCGATTTATGTATTCTTCAACTTAGGGAACAGTGAAAATTTCATCAAAATCGGTTCAGTAGTTTAAAAGATAAGGACCAAAATGTACCGACTTCATATAACTTTTGTGACATCGACTTGTTAATGAAGAAATGATTTTTAAAAATTTAATTCAAATAAAAAAACCCAGTAAAAGTAAATAAGTAATAAGTAAACAGTAATAAGTAAATGAGTAAAAAACAGTAGAGGCACAAAACGAATTAGTGATTCTTAAAAAATAAACAAATTAAATTAAAACACTTTTTGTTGAGAATATTGAAATTCTACCTAGTAACTAAAATAATTTTCTTGGCACTTTTTTGTTCTGCAAAATCTTTAATAATTTCTGATAAATTTATACTGTCGCAAATCTGGTGTTGTATTGAAATCGTAGTCAATCCAGATAATCTTTTTCGTGTCATGGTGGATCGCAGAAAATTTTTTATTGTTTTTAATTTAGAAAAGCTTCTTTCACCGCTTGCAACTGTTACTGGTAAAGTCAAAAGAATTCTGAGAGCAATACTGATATTTGAACCAAATCTTTAAATCTGTTATAAATTTTAAAACGTCTTGAGGAGACAAATTATTCATACAAAGGAGTGACAACTCCTCTGAAAGTTCTAATCCTTTAATATCAGATAAGTCCTCGTGGGTTAAAATAGTCTCGAGGCTCTTACAATTTTCTAACAATTCATCTTTTGGCAGTTCTCCTAAGGCATATATGTTACATAAAAAAGTAAAATGTTTACTATGTTCAGTAATCTGGGAAATCCTTAACTCCAAGGAGTTTATAGCTGTATCTATAATGTGAAAAAAAAATACTTCGATCTTATACAAAAATAACGAAATAATTCCCCTCTTCCTAGTTTCTTCATAAATTCCAATTCTATATTTCAACCCAATTAAGGGACTTCTTCAGGAAAATTAAATAAAAATATATAAATGAGAAAAAGAAAAATCTTCCTCTTTCTCTTCAAATCATAATCGAATAGATACAAAGCAATAATCAAATAATTAAACCTAATAACCATCTAATAATCATATTCTGAAAAAATAACATAACAATTGATAACAAATGAAATATAACCAAAACATAATAACAATCAATAAGAAATAAAACAATTGAGAGTAAATGATTAAGATATGGGCTCATTTTAAAATCAAGAAATCTCTAATGCTCTTGTTATGTAATAAAGATTTCTTAAAAATACTTAAAGAAACTGCATTTACTTTAAGTGATTTATCTTTGTTTATGCATATACAACTATTAATAAGACAGGATTCCAATTTGAAGCGCTTAACCTCATCTTTAACATTGAATACGTTATGCACTATGGGATCAGGGCAATGGTTGTTTCTCATGCAATGTCGTGCCCATTCTGAAATTTTTTCATCTCTGTTTTGATACGTATTGGTGTGCTCGGTGACCCGTTCTCTCAACGTCCGGCCTGTGCTTCCAATGTATATGTCCTTACAATCTCTGCATTGAAGTGCGTAGACTACCCCCATTCTACTTAATTGTGAATTTTCTTTTCGAATTCTCGTTTTTTTAAACAAATTGTTCTCTTTGTGGAATATTATATTAGTCTCGTTACTTCTATATACATCTTTGACATGTTTGTTTATTTTTAAACCTACTGGCAAATTTATACATTTCACAAAATTCTTTTTAACTTTCACTTGATTATTAGATCTTACAATTTTTCTCTTCCTAAAAAATTCTCCAAATGAATTTATGAAGAAACTAGGAAGAGGTGAATTATTTCGTTATTTTTGTATTTTCGAAGATATATGAAAGTTATTGAGACTTCGATCTTATATTTATGACGGGAATCAATGATTGGTTCATCTTCACACTCGTAACCAAACTGCTTCTTTTTGGAGCGAACACGATGTTGAGACACATTTTCAAAATCTAACACTTCGCTGTCTATTTCGGCAGCTAAGGCTTTGGCGTCTTGAGTAAAATACTCATCTGAACATGAGTTTTCAAAGAAAACTTTGGTGTTTTTTATTAATTTAATGACAGAAACTAAGCCAAATCTTAACTTTGCATTAATTTACTGACAGGATTTATCCGATTCAAAGTTTCGTACCAAATTATTACAGAGCATAAAAATGTAAACTGTTCAATTTGATTCAACAAACCCGAAGCTTCGTCACGTGTAGAGGTATCCATATCTGTGTTTTGGTAAACACTAAACAATGCATCGTAAACTAGCCCTATTCGATGTCTTAGTGGTTTTATGGCCTCGATTCGACTTTCCCATCTCGTGTCACTAAATGGTTTTAGAGTAATACCTTTTACATTCATCAAAAGAATTGACCATCTCAACGTTGAAGAGGAAAAGAAAATTTATATCTTTTGCACAATATTAAAAAAAATTGTAGCTTCCAGTGAAGACTTTGCCATGTCGTTTACCACTAAGTTTAAAGAATGACTACTGCAAGGAACATAAAATACTCGTGGATTGATGTTTTTTATCCTGGCTTGGACCCCACTGTCAATACCTTTCATATTGGATCCGTTATCGTACCCTTACCCTCTTTATGTTCTCTAAAGACAATCCAAGTGCTGATAATTGTTCTAAGATAACTTCTGTTAGTTTGAGACCTGTAGATTTTTCAATTGGTATAAATCCTAAAAAACTTTCTTTTTTTACAATTTCTGACGTTGTTGGATGATCTTCGGTTTGATTAATAGAAATATAGCTAATAATTATCAGGGTCATCTGCTCAGTTTTGCTAGCATCCGGGATACAATCTAAAATAATAGAATAATATTTCGATTTAATAATAGCTTTCATAATATGGCTTTTTATTCTGTCTGACATCGTATTAATGAACTCATTCTGAATAGTTTTACTTAAGTAGATTGCTTGTTTCTCCTCTTTCTTCAAAACTCTGCCATCATGTTCCTGCATGACAGGATCAAATTCCGCTAAGAACTCTTCTAGTTTTAAAAAGTTGTCATTGCTATATTGATACAGATTATCAGAAGTACCTTGAAAAGCCAAGCCACTTTTTGCCAACATTTTGATGATTAATGCAATACATAACAAAACTCCGTTGCAAAGTTCTATTTCTGATTTAATTATTCTCTGTGATTCGGCATCTATCGTATGCGACGATCTGAGCCTACGTGAAAGTTCGAACCAAGATTTTACAGCTTCTACGTGGTTTCGTGATGTCTCATGAGATTTAAGCATATAACCTACATGCTTCCAATTGTTGTAGCCACCTTTAGATAGACCGGAAGTTGTAGTTGTATTAAATATTTTGCAGCAAAACAATACACCGAATTTTTTGCCACAGAATACACAAGCCAATCTCTCTAAATTTCTTCACCATTATTAAGCTTTCTCTTATAATATCTGGAAGTAAACCTTCGACAATTGTGATCTCGTGGAAATTCAAATTCATACAATGGGTTAAGAGAACCTCTATTTACTAAATATATTCTTTCTGCATATGTTATTCTGATTGGGCCACATTACTGGATCGGCATCCAAAAAGAACGTTGAGCCTGCTCAAACACTTGTAGTTGCAATAGCACCTTCACCTGTGATAGCGCTTGACCCAGAAGCGGCAGGTTCACAGATTATATTTGGCGTACCTTCATCATGTGGTAAAGTTTGTGTGCCTTAGACTAAAGTCCGACGTTAGTCCCTGTCGTTTTTTGACCACAAATCACTATGACGAAACTCCCCTGTTACAGTTTCAGTTTATACGAAAAGCAATTATTTTTGTTTTTCACTTGCCAAAAAACAAGTTCAAAACACAGAGCCTTCTTTTTTAAAAGATGGTTAAAACAAAGTACTTCAATGTATATTATATATCTTTGGAAGGTCAGGATTCCACCAAACCTTATATCTGAACACAAACACTAGTTCCAGTAGTTTTTGAGAAAATCGCGGACAAACATACATATGTTTATAATACATATGGGGGAAACAAGAGAACCTCCTCAATTTGAAATATGAAACCAACGACCGTTTTTTTTGTGAACGCTACCATCGGCAAGTATGATTTTTGGTTATATATCGGTAATCCCCCGTTTCTGACTTGGAATCAGTGTTGTAGTAATGACATTACACACCCTGGTGTTGCTGCATTATGGAATTCGTTTAAAATGAGTTTTTCAATTTTGGTCTTTTATTCGTCAGGTTCATGAGCACTATGAGCAGTTTGTCAATGAATAGTTTACTTAATAGGGTATTTGATTAATATATCCGAATAATTATTTATGCCTCCAATAATTACAAAATTCATAAAATTACTTTTTTAATAGCCGCTAACCGAACTCAATTTTGCCGCCCCTCATTTTTGCCGCTCTGGGCATTTGCCCGGCTTGCACCCCCTTAGATCGGGCCCTGATCATGGTGTTAATATTTTCCTTAAGATGATGCCTTCAGAAGACGTGGACAGATTCGACTGAATCGAAATCTATAGTTATATACTTTTGTTACTAAAAGTATAATTGGCTTATATAAAATATATTTTCGGGGGGAGCCCAAGATTAATATAATTAAGTAGACACTCCATGGAAACCTGTCTGTTCAACCAAAAAAAAAAACATTGGGAAGACATATCTTCATTATTTCGGGGGGGGGGGGGGCCCCCCCCCCCCTCTTTTATACGCCCCTGGTGTAATTACACGTTACAATTAATATGAAGAGATCAATAAGGATATGATTTAAGCAGAATGAGTAATTGCAATGATAACATTGTAGCAAAAATGGCACATTTTCTCATGACAAAGCAGCCATAATGATTTTAAATTGGTATAAAACTGCAGTAATGAAATTATATCTAAATAAATCGGGGTTTTCAAGGTGTAAAATTAGCTGCCTGCAAATCGCTGAAAACGGCTAATTAGACATGTCCTGCCACCAACAGACGGTAATAGAATCTAAAGACGAAAGTCAACTGCATGTTAACATTCCCAAGCGCCTTTCTTTGCTGCATTAGGCGATTAATTCGCCGGCAGCAAAATTATACTTCCTCCTTGATTGCTGCCCGCTGATGGCTATGCTTTTGTGGTCTTGAAAATCCTGAATGCTTATCATGTTTTTCAAGTATTTCTAACTTTTAATTAAGTTCTGAAGTTTTTTTTTCCAAAAATTTGGATTAATTTGACAGTTCCATATCTTCCTTCCCCCTGCAGATGCAGATAACAAATTATTTATATTTTATTATACATCCTATATACTTAATTTTGATCACAACCATTTCTTCTTTTCAATTGTTCTTATCAATTGCATCAACTGAAACGTCCTTTCGTGCCTCTCTTACCAATTCACAGTCAGTGTAAATGCGAACTTTCTGTCTTTAGATAACAAAAAGGAATAATACTGAAAGGAAATCGCCTGAAGCCTATAAAGTATCATTTTTTATTTTGCTAAAACACAAATTAGCTTAGAAAATTAAACATTGAACAATGTTTATATCATATACCTCAAAATAAATTTACCCAATAATCTCTTTAATTACAAATTTTTAACAAAAAAAATAAATAAATAAATAAAAGGTAGATTAAATAGAATTTGAATCTTTAACATGATTTGCATACACCAGTTCTCTTTAAAAAACATTTTTTTTTTAGGAAACATTTGTGCCTAAGGACTTTCAATTCTTTAAAAAAAAAATTGTTATCCATTATTTTAACTAAAGTTAAAAAATATTTTAATGGATAGGAACGAGGCCAAACATCACGCTCTGTTAACAAATATATAAATAGTAAAACAAAATTTAATATTAGATAAATAGACTTTCCATAAATAATTTCAGTTCATTCTAAATTTCTGAATAAAACAGTACTAAGTTAACAATGGCATGTGCTTTTACACTTCCCTAATATTGTGGATAAAACAAGAAATGTATGTTCACTTAACACCTGTTTGGTTAAAAAAATACACCTTTCTTTATTCGAAAACAGAAATGAAATGTATGTTCCTCAATTGTATATTGAGTTTCATTGCAATTCCAAAACATGTGGAAAAAAAATCACTTCATTTTATTTCTTTTTTTAATAATTTGTTTAAAGCAAACAAAACCTTAAATACTTCTATTTTTTCAAAAGTAATAGCGCCCTTATATATATATATATATATATATATAAAGAAAGATATTAATAGAGATCTTTATAATATCCATGGCAGTTATAGCAACTTTTTTTTTAACCAGAAAATTAAATCAGTCAGTCCATATAAATTTTAAATTTCATAAATTAAATTATAAAAATTTATGTTTGTAAACTTATATAACGGGTTATTTAAAACTGTTCCATTATCAATAAACAAAACCAATAATACAATAAGTTCTTGAATAATTTTGTCTGGCAAATCTATATTATTTTTAATTTTTATAATATATAAATAATAAATATATTCAGTTATCTTCCAATCTAATGTTAACCCTTTCAACTCCCAAAAAAAAAAATCCTTCATTCTTATTTTTTTTATTATTATATTTTACTATTTGCTATTCTTCTGTCCGACTTAAATATATTTCCTAAGGCACCACATACATTTTATGAACTTTAAATGAATAAAACTTCTTCAACACTGATTCTAATAACAATTACTCCTTTGATATTTAGTTACATTTATATATATATTGTGGTCAATAAGCAACAGGAAGATAATGTATTTAAAGGAAATATTTAATCTTTTTTTTAGAAAAAAATAGTAAATAAATAAATAAATCAATAAATCAATAAATAAACAAATAAATAATACATTTGGCACTACAAAGGCATGAAATTAGCGTAATTATTTTTCACTTACAGTTAAGTAATTTTAGCCTTTAAACAGTACCATCTCTCCTTGTCATTTTCTCCCTTTTCTTACAATAAGTCTCAAAATCATTCATTAACACACTTAGTCCCACTCCATGTTCACTGAATAAGCGGAATGCAGCGAATTCCCTTTCACACCTGAATCCCTCTTGAGCAAAGTACTTTACTGACAAACTGTGGAAAGTCACCGGATTCATTCTGTTTTGTTCGGAGATAGGACCCGCCAATTGTATTCTGCTAGGCTCATTCTGTTGTGTTTAGGGAAAATATTCAAAGGTGGATGGGCCTTGGAACATCTGAACAGAGAGCATATTAGAAAACATCTGTAACTTCTATGAACGCGAAAAATGATTTGTAGTACCTTTTCTAGATATTAACTCTTTCAAGAATATTAAATAAAGCAATTCTAGTGCCAAATTTCCCCTGGTGACAAAATTTTGTAATTTTTTTTTTCTTTATTAACTAAAACGCCATGTTCCAGAGAAATACTTACACCAATTTGGGATAAAAAATTCATCCATTATATTCCTTTATACAGTGCTCTGGTATCTCCATTTTAATTATGGCCACCTTGTACATAGCATAGATCATAGCCTTTTGTAATACAACAGTAATACATGTTATAAACATTTTACCGTTTATTTTAGGCAAGACATAATTCCTCTACCTGAGCAGTACCGTGAT
The DNA here is from genome assembly GCA_023159025.1 of Thereuonema tuberculata. Lineage (NCBI taxonomy): Eukaryota > Metazoa > Arthropoda > Chilopoda > Scutigeromorpha > Scutigeridae > Thereuonema > Thereuonema tuberculata. Next base: position 2,149 of record JAFIDM010103005.1, on the reverse strand, counting down.
ACTTATATGGTGACAACGGTGCACAAAGATAAGGTCTATGCTTTCCGCCACCACAAGCCTGATCGAATAGCCTGTTTTGACCTTCAGAAGAAAGAATGGCGCACCACCAAAACAACAGGTCCAAGTCCATCAGATATCCTCAGTCTTCATAAAATCGGGGGAATTTTGGGCTCTGTGCAAGACTGGTCGAATCTTTGTTTTTGATGTGGAGTCTATGACATGGGAAGTGTCTATCTCTTGCCCAAAAAGTATAACAAGACCTATGTTTATGACGATTGTGGATCTGGAGGATTTGGAGTTATATGAATGATCAGGCTTGGTGCCCTTTGAGTACGAAATGTCAATTGCAAAGAAAATCCATCCATTTAAAATTCAATGTTAATGTATTATTGAAAGTTCTGTTCAAGATAATAATTTGCCTTTTTTGTTTCATTATTACTATTTTTGTTTTTCTATAGTTGAAGGAAACCAGTTTTGAAAAAAATTACTGTATTTTGACAAGATAAAACATCTTTAAAATTAAAGCATTTGACATGGTGAAATGGGATAAGCTGATGGAAATATTAAAAAACAATCGAACTGGACTGGAGAGACTGATAGGTGATAGCCGAATTGAATATGAAACAAACTGCGAGTCAAGTAACTTTCATTTCCACACATAATTGTCATATCAACGAGTTCAGCTGTTTTCCTGAAAGACGACAACGCATCAAATAGGTTCATTTCTCTCTCCAATTGTATTAATTCACTTGTACGGTTCTTAGAATCATTATTTCGATGACCTTGGGAAGAACTTGCACACGCTATGAGAAGAGAGAGACAGAAAAAGAAATTAAAAAAACGTCCTTCAGGAAAAATATCAAAGCTCTCATTATATCTTTCATTTTAATTTTCTTCTTCCATAAGTTAAAACTCGAAATTTTCTAAATATTTATTATTAGATTATCATAATACAATCTATTTCATATTAATGGTGTTACTCAAATACTTCTTGTAATTCTCAATGAGTCTTTTGTTCCGTAACCTTATAGTCTACGTCTTAAATATAAATATGATGTCTAAATATGATACTGTCGCCGGCATTTCCAATGTCACATTGCAAAGTAGAGCTTTCCTGCATTGCTTTCCTTAAACCAGTCTAACAAGGAAATGGTTAGGTTTGTGAGATCGAAACATCCCTTGAAATTTTTTATCATTTATTAAGGATCTTAAGGAGTTGACGTATATCAAATTTTAGCTCCTTTTTTTGCACTGAAAGGGGGTAAAAAAAAATTGTAAGAGCTGATAGCTTGTTGCACTGCGGGGAAGTATCGCGCAGCTAATGTGAAATTGGAAATGCCGGCGACAGTACAAGAAGTAAAAAGTTAAAATATTCAAAAAATAATGGAATAAAATTTCGGTTAAAGATCAGTGTCTGGTACATAGGTTCATCGCACTTTTTTTTTCAACTTGTGATGTCACAAGTGAGTGAGAACTATATTCAACATGGCGGATTTCGTAGAAGGGGTTAAAATATTAAAAAATGAAGATATTAAAAATTGCGGACTTGCTAAAAGGTTGAAATATACTCCTCTGAAATATACATAATGTGGCTTACCTTGAAATTGTTGACGCCACATGAAATCCACCAGGGAAGTATGGAAAAGGTTGGCACACGGTATTGTGGTAGGCCTTTTCCACTGCCGTGTACGGCATTTACTGTTAGGCCTATTTGTCATCGCTGATCGTATATTTGGAAAACCAGAAATCAGAGACGACGGTTCTGCCTGTCAAAATAAAGGTGTTGATGACGTTCAGCAGCATTTTACATCCATGTCTAAACCATCCAAAATCAATGAAATAACATTTATCCTCAAACAACCAGTGAGATCCATTTGAATTTCCCACTGCTTCTAAAGGAAAGAAAAAATGATGGCCGACAAAATCACGTGATGTCAACACCACTTTCTGTATCACTCCGCGATGAAACAACTGCAAACAGGCACCAAAACAAAAAATCCTTACGCGTGTACCAGATTCCCTCTCTCACCCTAAAAGGTCAAGTATATGCTTTTTAATTCCATGAATTAGTTCTCTTGCCTAACGATCGCAAAAGGGTGATTGGATAGGGATGTCTTATAGTAAACCTACGTGTCTTTTATTGATATTT
>JAFIDM010103004.1:0-11601 GCA_023159025.1 Thereuonema tuberculata | reverse complement strand
CAAAACTCACATTTAAAAGGCTTTTCCCCTGTATGTGATCTCATGTGGGCTTTCAAATATCGAATTTTTGCAAAACTCTTTACGCACAAGTCGCATACATATGATTTTTCATCCATTCTTGAAGGTATTTTAATAGTTCCAACGTCTTCAAATGAGTTCATCAGTTTCTGTAATGAAATATTAATTGAAATCCCCAAAATAACTCCGTATTCTTTATAATTGAATGTTTGAATTTTAAAGAAATGTTATTGAAAACAAACTAAAAGATTACAGCAGTTCATATCTGGACGAATCGACATAGGGAAATGAAACATTTTTTTCAAATCTTTGTTAGTCAACTCAGTTAATATAAATGATTTATCAATGTTCAATCCTTAAACAGTCCTAGTTTCTCTAGGAATCTCGACTGATTGAGGAATAGAAGATTCTAGATAGACACTTATAACAGATGACACACACACGAGAATGACTGCTGAAATAAAAAATTTAGGTAAACTTCGGTCAAAGAATATAAACAAATGTGTTCTAATGATTAATTTCGACGATATTCTTTGCTTCGATGGCGGTTATGTCTTTTGTGATTGGCTCAGAAATAGGAGGTTTTGATTGGCAAACTAGTAGTCATGTGATGTCAACATCCGGTTGTGTTGTTCCTGTGAACAGTCACTATCTATTTGAATTTTGATTGCCAAAGAAATTTAATTCAGTACTTCATATTTGGTTGAATATTTGCTATTGTTTATTTATGCTTTTATTGTTATGTTTAAGTAATTTTCATATCCTTAATTAGAACTTTTAATTTTCTTTCGTTTTATTTCATACTTTGCTTGGTCGTGATTACATTCATTTGAATATGAAAGTTGTTAAAGGAGTTAGAATTGTTTTAGATTTTAATTGATTTTTATCATTTATCGAAATTGAAACTGGAGAGTTATGACAGTGGAAGAAAGGCCGAAAAATCAAAATCTGTAGTAATTATAGGAGTAATTTTATGAAGGGGTTATTAATGGAAAATAAAATAATTCGATTAAAAACCTATATCGCTTATTTTTTATTTAGAATTTTTATTTTTTTTTCACTCATAAATTTTGAAAAGTCCTAAACTCTTCTTAAATAGATTGAAAAGGTTTACTAGGTTCTGTTTAGTGACCTATATACTTTTGATACTTAATCCAGGGAAGCAAATAATCAAAAATATATTTAAATTTTCAATAAAATAAAAATACTGTGTCTCTAAACAGTTGTTACAGTTTCCTTTAACAAGATTGAGTTATTGAAATAAATTTGCTTTTATTTTATTCTTTTCTTTTTATTTGCAAAGTTCAATTTCAAAACGGTTGTAATTTTGTTGTTAATATCCAATTAAAAGAAATATCTATACATTAGTGCTAACTTCTGTATTTTTGTATATTCTAAAGAGAATCTTGAATAAGTAATGCTTAAACACAATGCACTATGTGTTTAAATAGTCTTTGGTCAAATGCTCACTCTATAATAGAGTTTCATTCTTATATTATTACTTTTTGAAATCTAAGCAAATACAAAGTTCCCTCATCAACTAAAATAAACCAAACTTTTTTTCCTTTTACACAGTAATCTGGTGTAAAATCTTCAAAAACCTTTCTTAAGAAGGGACATTCATCTCTCATATGATGCAGTTTATTAATAATTTTTACCTATTAGAATACAGATCTTTTATACTATCTCCAGAATAAGGCCATCTTTATGAGCTTGGTGATAAATTAATAGCCTAAGTTTTTATTGGAAATGAACTACTCTGATAGATAAAGAACTGATCTGTTACTGGTTCCAAATCCAAATATGGATTTGCAGTTAAGAACAAATCCTGTTCTCTTTTATTTTGACAAATGTTTGCTTCTACAGTGACTATTAGCTACTACTGAGGATGGTATTAAGTTGCCACAACTAAAAATCATGACTTATCACTAGGGTTACGAGGTTTTTAGCAGTATTTAGCAATTCAGTTAATTTAGATTTTATTGCATTTTCTATAAAACAGCATTTTTTTTAAAGATTCTTATATGTGATGTTTCATTATAAACAAAGTTAAGAAGAAACAGAATTAGCTGGACCCCTAAAACAATAGTTTTCACTCAATAGGCATACTTTTTATTAGAAACTACAGGGTGGCACATAAGTCTCCATACAGATGATGTTGTCTTTTCATTTACATTAATTTATATTCTAATTTATACTAAAGTTTTTAATTTTGCTTTTTTTTTTGTCTGTGACAGTTTGAAAGATGCCATTGACTGTAGAGGAGAGAATTGAAGTAATCCTTCTTGTGGGCGACAATATGACCTGGCAGGTTGCTCGTTTGTTCAACAAACGTCACCCAGACCGTGATCAAATCACACGTGACACTGTAGCTAAGTTGATAGCCAAGTTTAAGGAAACAGGTAGTGTTCAAGACAAGAAGAGAAGTGGATGTCCGAAGACGTCAACTGATGAACAGACGTCGACATTTATCGTTGCATCAATCATTAAAAGCCCGAAGAAGAGAACCCTCCAACTTTCAAGGGAGTCGGGTGTAAGCCGTTGGAGCATCCAGAGAATACTTAAATTGAGTAAATAAATATATGTTTTGGTAATAAATAATCAACATAAATGTAAATTACCTGTATGGAGACTTATGCGCCACCCTGTATAGGCGAAAATATCTTGTCACATTAAAAAGAATTACCTGTTATACTATATACGTAAAGGACTACAACATTAAACAGTACTTGCAAACAGCTTGTTCATTTGTGTACAGGAATAGATACACCTAAACATTAACAAACAACATATTACATGTTTCCGCTGTTTCACTTTTCATGGTTGTATACCTGTCATTTATCACCAGTCCATGCATTGTGAAAACCTATCACAATTTGCATAGCTCGTTGGGAGCCACGTGTACCAGATGATTATCATTAAAGTTTCCCACTTTTGTGCGAGACTGCGTTATTGCACAGATAGTAATGCAACTTTGTGCATAAGCTCTGTTGAGCATAGGGAAGAGAATTCCAACGAAAAATAAATTACTTCAAACAGCTGCCACCAGGTGAAAAACTGGCGCTGTATGAAACGTGCAATGCATCTGTGAATGAACAATTTGCAGAAATCACCATGCCATTGGGAAAGAAAGAACTTCAACGTTCTAAAATTAAAGAAAAAAAAAACCAACTTATCTAAAGTTAGTGTTTATTTCTGTATGAAATTAATAACATTCTAAATTATTTGTATCCAATAAGAATACATTATTACAGGGAATATTTCTCTTATCACAAATTTATAAGGATGTATTAGAATTCTTAAATAAAAAATAAAACGTTCTCTGAAGAATCATGATTTCCTGTAAAATATGTGAACTTGAACTTCTCTTGATAAAGTAAATTTGAAATCTTCGTATTTTTTGAAGTCTATAAAATATACCTGCGTAAGCAATGGTTTAATAGTTCCAATTGTTTTCAACAGTTTCAACTTCCTTCATAGGTTATCCCAAAATTCATGGCAAAACATTGACATTTTACTTGAATTGTTTTTTGTTTTTTACAGTAGGATGGTCCAGACTGGAAGGACGAGCCATGTTCTTGTTCATTTCGCAAAATCAAGGGGTCACGTACATCTCCGAAATCACAAAATAAAAGATGGATCAACATAGATGAAACTTAGAAAAGACAAAAACAACTTGTAGTAATTTCTGGAATTTCTATAGAATCTGACTGTCTAACCACTCACTTGCACAACAGACATTTTACTCTCTTCACTCATGCAAACGCTTTCTACAAGCAAGTATTCCCCTTCAGCAACGGGCTGATCGTAAGAGACTAGACCTATGGATGGATAAATGAGCCATTTTCTTTGAAAGTCCATTTTATATTGTATGGAGACATTTAAGGGTTTGCATTCGAATGGTTTGAAAAATATTGGTATATGTTAATATGTTCAGTTTATGTTTTTTTAATATTAAAGTGATCCAAGTTTATAATGTGATCGTTTTGAAAATTTTAGTTAAAGAAATTTATATTTTTGATGCCCTCAAATGGACTTACACCACTTTCAATGTCAACAAAATGTAAAAATCATACCTTTATGAAATATTAAATATAGGATTTCAATTGAATCAAACCAATTTTTTTATGAAATTTTTAATATAATAAAAAAAAACAAAATAAAAAGGTTTTATTACAATATTTCTTCAGGTAATGCCATTTAAATTACTTTAATTACAATTTTATATTAACATTATTTTTTTTTTCATTATGAGAAAGTTTTTGAGGAATATAAGGTAATAGATCCATCATATCTTTGAATTTTTCGGATGTGATGGGTCTGGCGTGATGATATAAAGGTTCTATTTTTTGAACTAAATATTATGTCTTTGCGGAAAGTGGTCTTGCACCACTTTCAAAGTAATTATATTTGTAATTTCATTAACTACGAAAATGTATATTGACAAAATGATGGAAATTTTGAAGGAATTTTTTTTTTAACTGTTTACAGATAAAACGTCATAGCAGATTGCATTCGTTGATATCATTAACTAACTTTTTGTCAAAAATGGACTTACACCAGTTTCAAAGAAAATGGCTCAACTGTCAATTTCCAGTGGACTTTATTAAACCACGAGAGACTTTACTTCCAGGCTATGAGTTACCATGGCCTATGTGGAGGTCTCTTAACAGATTACGAGCTGGGGTTGGCAACTGCAAATACAACCTTCGTAATTGGGGTTACCTTGATTTGACCCAAGATGTACTTTGCTCTTGCGGTAAAGAAGAAACGATGATGCATCTGCTCTCATGCCCCGATTGCCCTGCTATGGTCTCTGAAGAAGACCTGACCCTTGGTACTTCTAAAGCAGTAGTTCTTGCTGCACTTCTTACAGATAGAATACAAGCAGTTATCAATACGATATGATGATGACTCTCTGTCGTATGTGTTGTTTGTAAAAACACAGAAGCATCTCCTTTTTTGTAAAAACTTTAAATATCAGATTTGTGAGATCTAAAAGAATTTCAATGGTCTTAATTGGAAGACACCAAATGTTCATAACTGATGAACCCAATGGACAACTATCCTACTACCTTATTTTTATTCTTTGATAGCTTTCTTTTGTTATTATTATTGAATGATTATTTGTCATTGTAGCTTCATAATTCTCCTTACCCAAATATGTCTTATGTTCTAGGACAATCAACACGACTTTCAAAAACTAGGCAAATTCAGTTTCACTCCTCCAAAACCCACCCATTGTCCCCTCATGATAGCTAACAAAAATATAATTAAACCAAAGTGTTTTTCATAAAAACTCAAAATATTTATTTAGGAATAGCGCAGCAGAGTATTTGTTCACTGTAGATTCATTAACTATTAGTCCAGTCGACAGGTAGGAAAAAGTGGTGTTAGGTGGAAAAAGGTCGGAAGTTAATGAAACTTTCGGATGTTGTTCAGGGACGGTTAATTAACATTTTCTTAAGTTTTTGACCTCGAGGACCCTGTGCGAAAAGAGGGGGGAGAGGGGAACTGCCAAAATTTCGACCTTTCTCCGGTTTTTCCTCAATAACTTTTTTCCCTTACGTCCTACGGCAAACGCATCCCTATACTATTTTGTAGAGCGTTAAATTTCCTACAACTTTCACTATTCAAACATGCTTGTATGTCAATTCGTTATCGAGATGTGGCGCTTCGAAAAAAATATCATTTGTCAAAATTCGCAAAAAATATGCCCAAAAATGCCGAATTTCACCTTATTTCTTCTGTTATACCCGAATTATGATGAAATGTTGTTGTAATTATGGTTCCTGGTTACAATAACTAACTTTGGACACCCCCCCCCAACCCGACTCCCGCTCCCCCCTTTCCCCACCCAACCCCAATTCACAAAAGCTAATTTTCTTCTCTGATGGAAGCCAACCATATTCACATCATGTTGTTATTGATATTAGTAACTTTTCGGATCGATACCCTCCCCCCCTCCCCCAACTACAAAATTATCCCAGGGCTGCTGGGTCATAGGTACCTATGGTATGTAAGTAAGGCTTCCGACATCCCGGTTTCACACTACCACAATATTACATTGTCGACTTACTTACTACAATTTTCACAATTCCTACGAAAAGCTATGGAGGACTCACTTGTGGACGCGGTGTAAGTGATTCTGTGCTTGCTAGATGGACATTGGGCATGCTATGCCTTCAAAGCATTTGTGAATAAATAGAATTGTTCGCTGATGTTCCCTCAGAGACATCTGAACAGCATGTGGACATGAGACCAACCCGAGTAGTGAGAGACAACACGTACATTGGGAAACTGCGCGCATGGTTCACTGAACACCCCCCATTCCTTCACATCCAGGCGATAGTTTCTCTGAGCACAGGAATCATTGGTAATGGCGAATTGTCACTTAGCACGAGAAATAGGCATATCATGCATGAAGAAAGTGGTGGGGGGAAATTTTGAAGAATTGAAACTGAAACGGAAGGATAAGGTCGTGACTCTCGCTTCCGTTGCCTGCTCGTTGAAAATTGCTGGAAAAAAATTCACTGTCGATCCTCTCACTCTCTTCCAGCGTGTCTGCATATCCAAAAAATCTGAAGAAGATCTGAAATAACTCTTCAAGTTTGAACTCGCACCCTTCCCCATGCCACTCTTCAATGAGCAGGGAATGCGCAAGGAAACAAAGTCTGCAATATACTCACTCTTCACTCCTATAGAGGAAGTCAACCTTGGCAACAGGAAATGTAACGTGATTGATTGAGGATACCTGTTACATTAGGTGGTGTGGAACAAAATTCCCACAACCACATTCGAGATGCAGTGCTCTACGTACATCAACTACGCGCAGAGACACTTTGGTAGCAATGTGATTGTTGTATTTCATGGATACCCCACTAACGCCGGCTATTAAAGCACCAAAGCAGCAGAACGAGCTCGCCGTTCTGCATTACAATTAGCAACCAAAGTCGTGTTCTCCTCATCTATCATGGTGACCATAGCACAAGAAAAGTTCTTGGCAAACAATCACAATAAGAGCGCATTCATTTCGATGTTGATGACACGAATGGCGGATGCTAGCATCGAAGTGAAGCAGGCATATGAGAACGCCGACGTGATGATCGTCAACACCGCCATATCCAAGGCCAGCGAATTCGGCAGCGTCATCATTACTACTGAAGATGTGGACATACTTATTCTGTTGACAGCATTAGGCATGTCCACAATGAACATCTATCTTCAGAAAAGTGGAAGAGGTGTCCTCTACTCGTAAAATTCCTGCTACTTTCCTCTCAAGGACATACTTTTTCTCCACGTAGTGAATGGTTTTGATACCATGTCAGCACCGTATGGATTGGGGAAGAACAAAATTTGCAGCACCTACATGAAGAATACCTCCCTCTCTGCAGCAGTGGCTCCGTTTCTCACACCAAACGCTACTCCTCAGCAGATCAGCGACGCTGGAGAAAAGTTCCTGGTAGCAGTTTATGGAGGCGACATTAACAATGACCACCTCGACGACCTGCGGTACCGATTATTCACACGATCAGTGACGAAGGCTAAATTGCAACTAGCCCGCCTACACCAACAAGGGACGCTGCCAAGTACCACTCCCTCTGCACTTACCAGCAAGTACAGGCGTGGTTAGTCAATGAACTTCTCCCATCAGTTTGGGGCTGGAGCCTAACCACGCGAGGGGTACTACCAATCCCAACAACCAGAAATGCTGCGCCGGATGACATCCTCCAGATTGTTTCCTGCAAGTGCAGCAAAGGCTGTAGCACCGGAGCTTGCAGCTGCAAGAAAGCAGGTCTTCGGTGCTCAGCAATGTGCAAGCACTGCACAGGCCACTCCTGCGAAAACGCCCCCGCAAATGATTTGAACGAGGAGGACTCACCAGACATTGTAGATGAATACGACGACGGCGAGGACGTCATTGACAGCTTGATCGCTCAGGAGGACGACGAGTTGTTAGAAGCAGAATCAACGGCTAAGAAATCCCGACATGAACTGTAATGAGTACCTACTATGATATGTACATATTTATATGAGTACCTTTCAATAATAGCATTTCTATTCCTCAATATAATGTATGCCTTGTGAATACCTTAATATTGTTAATTTCATTAATTTTTTCCACAAAAGGACTACATCTTTATTTTAAACATGCCCTGGGATAATTTTGTAGTTGAAGGGGGGGGGGCATCGATCCGAAAAGTTAACATAACATAACATAAAATGGGAGGTACTATAAAGTTCCTAACACTGCGGCCTCAAAAGGCCTATTGTGTATCCCAATGTCTTTAATTCTGCATAAGTCCTAGGATTTTACCAATCTGTAGTATTTTATGCAGGGGTATAGTCACATAGTTTGAGGGATTGGGAAAGCCCATACCTATCAACTTGTGTCTAGTGCTCGCAAGTGCTTCACACTCACATAGTATGTGTGCTGCTGTTTCATCAGCTTTTCCACATCTTCTGCAAGTAGGATTTGAAACTATTTTTATATTAAAGAGGTGTTTCATTAAGTGACAGTGACCTGTAAAGAGTCCTGTCAGGATTCTAGTCTGGTTCTTATCTAAACTAATAAGTTCCCTGGCTCTTTTCCTTAAAGGCTCTTTAATAAAGAGCTTTGAGTGTTTCTGCCCTGGAAGGTTATTCCAATAGGTCTTTTGCTGTCTCCTTGCCCAGTCCCGAATTGCAGTTTTAGTGGTTTCAATGGAGATCCCACAAACTGGTTCAGGTCCAATGAACGAGGTTTCAGCTCCTTTTTTTGCTAGCTTGTCTGCTAGCTCATTGCCTTCAATCCCTTTGTGTCCTGGCACCCATATTAGGTTTACCCAATTATGTTCAGCAAGACTGTTAAGGGTTTGTTTACATTCCCATACTAATTTAGAATTGGTGTTGGGAGAATTCAGGGCTTTAAGAGCTGCCTGACTATCTGTAAATATATAAATATTTCTATTTCTGTATTTACGTCTTATATTTTCATAGGCACATTGTAAAATGGCATATGTTTCCGCTTGGAATACTGTTGAGTAGATCCCTAGGCTTAGGCTTATATCCATCCTTGGTTTCATTCCTCGGATTCCAGCTCCGGTTTTCCCATTATGTTTAGATCCATCTGTAAACCAGATTATTCCATTGATATTAGTGGGTTTGTTATCATTATTCCATTCATCTTGGCAAGGAATGATAATGCGGTAAAGTTTTGTAAAAGATATTCTAGGTATCATCTTATCAGAATTCATTTGTAAGAATGGTTCTTCAGAAATGTCCCTAGTTATGACTGCGTGTCCCACATTACAATAATGTGGTTTCCACAGATTATTAATTTTAAGTCTATGTATGGTCGCTCTTGCCTCTGCTTCAAGTGCCAAGTGAAGAGGGGGTAGATCAAGAAGGACCTCCATACTGGCAGAAGGGTTGTTTTCATAGCCCCAGTAATGCCCATACATGCTAGTCTTTGTAAGGTGTTCAGTTTGTTCCTGGTTGTAATCAGTTTACCTTTAGTCCACCAAACTATGGCTGCATATAATATAATGGGTTTAATAACCATTGTGTAAATCCAATAGATTACACTAGGTTTTAATCCCCATGTTTTTCCAATAGCATTTCTACATGACCAAAAGGCCATGTATGCTTTATTGATAGTTTTATTAATGTGGGAATTCCAGTTTAGTTTTGAATCTAGGGTAATGCCCAGATATTTAACTTCCTTGGATATTTTAATGTTCTTGTTATATAGGATAGGTTCTGCAAGACCTTCCAAATTCCTTTTCTTCGTGAAAGGGACAAGAACCGTTTTATTGGGATTTACTGATAATTTAATATTATCACACCAATTTTCTACAGTACTTAGTGCATTTTGCATAAGACCTGAAATCACGTTAGGAAATTTACCCCTTACAATGATCACAATGTCGTCTGCAAATCCCTGAGTATAAAAACCTTTCTTTATTAGTCCCTCAATAAGCTCGTCTACCACCAGGCTCCACAGGAGAGGTGAAAGAACCCCTCCCTGCGGACATCCCCTGGTTACCGAAACTTTTAAGGTATCTTCATAAATGGAAGTATGAATAGTTCTGTTTTTCAACATAGCATTTATCCAACCACACGTGGTCGGGTCAATACCGTGTTTTTGTGCTGCCCTATCTATAGAAAGGAAGGATGTATTATCAAATGCTCCTTCAATGTCAAGAAACGCTGCAAGAGCTATTTCTTTATTTTCAAGTGCGGTTTCGACAATAGAGACAAGGCTATGAAGAGCCGCCTCAGTTGATTTCCCAACTTGATAGGCATATTGGTTTGGGTGTATTGGATAAGTCCTAAGTACACCCTCCCTAATATATTTATCAATTAGCTTTTCCATAGTTTTCAGAAGAAAGGATGTTAAGCTAATTGGTCTGAAAGCTTTGGCATGATCCGAAAAGTTACTAATATCAATAACAACATGATGTGAATATAGTTGGCTTCCATCAGAGAAGAAAATTAGCTTTTGTGAATTGGGGTTGGGTGGGGAAAGGGGGGAGTGAGGGGTGGGTTGGGGGGTGTCCAAAGTTAGTTATTGTAACCAGGAACCATAACTACAACAACATTTCATCATAATTCGGGTATAACAGAAGAAATAAGGTGAAATTCGGCATTTTGGGGCATTTTTTTGCGAATTTTGAAAAATGACATTTTTTTCGAAGCGCCATATCTCAATAACGAATTGACATATAAACATGTTTGAATAGTGAAAGTTGTAGGAAATTTAACGCTCTACAAAATAGTATAGGGATACTTTTGCTGTAGGACGTAAGGGAAAAAAGTTATTGAGGAAAACCCGGAGAAAGGTCGAAATTTTGGCAGTTTCCCCCTCCCCCCTCTTTTCGCACAGGGTCCTCGAGGTCAAAAAGTTGAGAAAATGTTAATTAACCATCCCTGAACAACATCCCAAAGTTTCATTAACTTCCGACCTTTTTCCACCTAAAACTACCTGTCGACTGGACTATATGTAAATCCAATACATTGTCTCAGTAGTAACGACATTGCTCTTCTAACCCTCCAAAAGATAAGATTGAAATAACTGGCTTTCAGATTCTCAGAAGTGACCTTGGCATTTCTTCTTCATATGCCAGTATGCTTTTAACTGAGCATCTTCCTCAAATTGTAATGATTCAAAGCAGTTGATTGTGTTATCTCCAGCTGAAGACATTGCTTAGCAGCTGCCTGTGGCATTCATGGCCAGATACAATAAACTCGAATCCTTCATTGACTTGTTTTGAAATAGAAATTGAAACAAGGTAGGGATAGTGATTAGTAAACCAATCACAGTGCTTTGCAATGGCTTCTGAGTCACCTTTACTTTAGAATAGACTGCGCCGGAGTGGTCTAGAAAATGCTCGCGCAAGTCTGTTCACGACTCCATGCTCTATTACACACCCCAGTTTATATGGAATAATCGTCATTCTTAACTCAAACCTTGTTAATATACTGAATTCCAAATAATGATTTAAAAAAAAATGGTTGAATGAAAAAATGAGGTCATGCGCATCCGTACGTGACATCAGGAGAGAGGTGTGACCATAACTTGGGAACAAACACAGCCCTACA
>JAFIDM010103002.1:0-11602 GCA_023159025.1 Thereuonema tuberculata | reverse complement strand
ATAATCGAATGTTTTATGCAAATTCACAGATAATTTCTTATTAAAAAAGATAAATTATTTTGATCGCTTTTTAATAAAGGTATTTATGTTTTAATTAAAAGACAGTCAATTAGACAAGATACCATTTCGTTAGATAATAAAGCATCGAATTACAAGGCAATCTTTTCCTAAGAATCTATATTTATTTATATTTCTTAGAGCCATTTTTCAGATCGCTTATATCTAGTTGTTGACGGGATCCGGTAGCTTTGTATGAAATTTGTATCAACTACGAAATTTCCGGAGTGCAACGATACCTATGTCACCCAAGCTCAAAACTGATAATTTTGGGCGAAATTATCTGAAGTTAATCTGAAGTTAATCTTAATTACATAAGCAAAATTACAGAGATATGGCAATTACCAAATTCAATATAAGTGGATCAGTGCATCAGTGTAGAAAATTCTGACGCAACTCAAAGATAAACAGGTGGTACACAGACGTATTCCAGACAAGTCTCTTAATATCAGCATAATTAGCAAAGGTAATTAAACACAGTAAATCATTTCATAGTCGTGCGATCATAATCAAATCCGATACAGTCTGGCCAATTCTCTACCTTCGAGGGTTTGTAGCGTCACAGGTTGGCTTCGGAAGAGAATGTGTAAAAGAACTCCTATTTTAAAGTTGTCCTGCTTCGATCGTAGATGTTCCCCAAGTTTGGGTCAAATTTTTTGAATTGCATGCTTTAGTTTTGCATCTTATTGATTTTTAATTTTGTGATTCACAATACAGAAAATATTAACAATCTTATAGCATTCAATGATTTTTTTTTTATTTCCAAATAGATTATTTTTTTAAAAACAGTTTTTGATTTGAGGTTGGGTTAGTGCGACTGGAAGGCATTACAAATTTAATTGGGAAATCTGTGCTTACTGTCGCTCGCCTAATTTGGAGTACGTAACAATAAAATGGTAGGTTGACAGGTATTTCCACTTGGAGCCTCTGTTGGGTACATCGAAGATATAGGCTCTGGGGTGCTTCGATGACCAATCGGGATCAGTTGACAATGGCTAGTCAGCCCAAAACTCGCCCGGTTGTAATTCTCGCGAATGAATCCCGATCTCATTTTACAGACAGCTGGTGAACCCTATCGTCCGTCTGGAGTAGAAACGATCCCGAAAAAAAAAACCTAACCTCTGCAAGGATTGAAGCAGGTTTCTCCAATTTTTACTCTAGTCCCTCTGCTGCTGTACCACCGGACCCACTAACAATCAAAATTTAATATTCCCCATTAAAACTAAATAAGTAAATAAGTCAAGTTCCCAATAAGTAAATAGCAAGCACTCGCGGAACACTGACATTGCAAAATTTGTCACTATCAATCATCCGTCAGAATGACCAGAAAGACGCTGATGTTACTAATAGAGCATTGGTCGTTTTTCTAAATTACCCTACAAAATTTCTACATAAACAAAATTGTTTTCGTGAGCACGAGAGTGCAAATCGAAATGAACATCCTAAGATTTCTGATTGGGTTTAGTTCATAGTAATCATAATCAGGACTCTGAAGTTAAAGTAATATACCAGGAAACGGATAAGTTTCTAGATCCATTATTAAATCGAGTATTATAAATAAGCAGAAAGGAATGAATATTAGTTGTTTTAGGATTGAAAATTTTAAAAAAATGAAGCTAAATTCCATAATATTACTACAGTTGTAAGAATTTCCGACTGAAGATGTACGACGTTGCTGTATGATTTAATAATAAGGTAAGTCATGATGTCGATAATACCTTTATTGTTATAACCATTTTGAATTTAAATCTGCTGAGAGGCCCCGAAGAAGCAAGAGGAATTTACGCTCTGCGAAATACTGGGAAAGATGATATTATCAGTGTTGTAACGGTTTATGTAATAAACTTATTCTCTATATGTTATATTACTAACAAAGGTATCGCGATAGTGTTATTGCGATAGTGACTAATTCTGCAATTTGACACACTAACAAAAACCATCCTCAGTGATTCGAATAAAAATGCAATTACACCCCCAAAAAATTCCACTGCTAAACAGCCAGGGAGCTTAACTTTTTTACTACCCGTGCGAGGTTGAATCAAAACCCGGGGCTCTTTCTTCACCTGCAATTCTCTTCGAACCGTACCAGGTTTTATGATGTGTGACCAACTATTTTGGGGCCGCCTTCTTTTCTCACAAATTCCATTTTTCTTTCGTCGTCTTTAGGGCATTGTTTCGTTTTCGGAATTTTTTTTTTTTTTAAAGAATTGACAGGAAGAAAATACTTCCTTGTAGTAAAGGTATTAAAAGAGAATTTTCCCAAAGGTAACTATAAAACGAATTAAAAGACTCCATGTGTTTTTGTTTTTTTTTGCTCTTTATTCAAAATAAAAAGAAATAGAATATTTTGTACAAGAAGCTTCTAAAAGAACTTGAAACCTATTTTCTTTCAAGTGAATTGGTAATGTAAAATCTGATGAATTTTCAAATTTTTCATTTTCTGAAAATTAATTAAATCCGAAAAATATTTACTTGAGTTATCTAAATCCAATTACTTTTAATCACATCAAAGTCAGCTCACGAGGATTATTAAATAAATTATTACGTATTGTTGGACGATGATAGAAATTCATTGTTTCACTTTTAATTCTTTTCTACAGGAATTTTTTGTGAAGTCACGCGTAAATGTCTCGAAAAGCAAACGCATCTAAAAAATTTCAAAAATTAAAATTTGATCGTTTCATGCTTTTAAATATGGACATCAAGTTTTAAGAAGATTCATTCACGGGTTCGAAAGTCCTTAGGAGAAATTATACGAAATGCATCTACACAAATACTGGCTAATTTCTCATTTCCTTTGAAAGGAAAAGTGCCTATTTTTTTTTTCTTTTTACAAAGATGAGGACGAAGAATCATTAAAATGGAAGTTATAAAGTAACAATTAATAATTTTTGAAGACAATTCTGGAAAAATTTCTAATTGATAACATACTAAAACAAATAAACCATTGCCTTTTTTAATAATATTCAGCAAAAGAAGTATCTAAAAGAACTTGGAGCCTACTTTTACATGAATCCATCACCGTTATTAAATTTATCGAGAGGCCTTTAATTTGAATATCAGAAGAAAGTATCTCAGAAAATAGTTTATTGATTTTGAAAGATCTTCTGGTTTTACAACTTTCCGAATCCTAACTACAGTTTAAGGTGAGAATAAAAGGAGATGAAGATTACTTTTCTTCGCAATTTTGAATGTGTCAAAGAGAAAGAAATGTAAATTGAGGAGGTCAAACGCACTGGAGGAAAAAATGTGTCCCCTTTTATTGCACCTATTGTTCGACTGTTCCCCTCTTAAAGCCTACGGCAGTATAATAATCACCTATTAGTGTCTTTTCGGAAAAAAAGGCTCAGTGCAGACCCCCATGTTTAAAACAGTGTAATCCATTTTCAAAGGGAAGGGGTCAAACCTCAGGGGGGTTATTAAAGGGGGAAGAGGTAATAAAAGGGGACACATGTTTTCTCCAGTGCGTTTAAGGCCAAGACAGTTGTAGAAGATCAGTTCACCGGTTCAACGGATTATGGAGGGTGGGGGAGTGGAAAATAGAGATAGGCCTATCTCATAAACCTTTCTTTCTTTCGCAACGAAGATTAAAAAAGAAAAATCAAAAGCTATATGAACTATATTACCTGTGTAAGTTTTTAACATTGACTGAGAAGAGTTAAAAGACATCTGAGATGAATGAACGAATTGTTGTAGACAAATGTAAGATAGAACTGTAGAAATACAAAATTTTCAACTTCTGAGCTGAGATTTGCGAAGATATAAGTATGAAACGCTGTGCTACTATGTCACTGGATTGAGAAAAAGGTCAATTTCTAAAGATAACTTTGTTTTGGTTTGCTTTTTTTGGCCACAAAATTTGGACGATTGTGTCTCGATCAATGAGTTAAATTACTGGTTTCCGTTTTTCTTCATTTCATCTAATCAAAGTTATAAAAATTTACAATCTTATGTAATAGATTTATTAATCTGTTATGGGATTTTCTGATTTTGAGGGGAGAAGGTTCTTGAAAAGAGAATGTTGAAAAATGTGGGTGCTCCCGAAAAGGACATTACATGAAGAGGCCATAAGCCATGTAGGCTTATCGTGGGTACCGATCAGTGTTTTTGGCGCCGACGGGAGACAACAAATGCCGATGATGAGATGCGATCGGCGGAGGTGTGAACGTCTGTGGACGGGAGGTGTTGAGTTGCTGCCGCCGGGAAAGTCCGGATTTACGATGACCGCCGTCCACACGAGCGGCAGGCGCCAATCACTCAGCCATGAAGGCAGGACTTTCGTGATCCGTAGGAGGAACAAATAACACCCGCCTATTGATATGCAGGCCTTGAATCTTGGATTGTTCGATCTGATTGCAATTCAATAAAAAACTCTATAATTCTGTGGGCAAATCACGAATGTCTACTGGAGAACTTCTCTGATCTTATTTTAATTTTCTTTTTAAATAGATTTGCAATTCTGAGATGCATTCGCTGGAGGAAAGCATCTATTATCTTCTTGCCCGTCTGTCTGGACAAAATACTCAAACAAATTGATTCCTACTGAATAGATTTTGATAAAATTTAGATTTACGTGTTTTGCTCAATGTCATCAATAAATCTATCAGCAATTCCAGACATTCCTAATATTTTTTTTTCAAGTAACGAAAGAAGATGTTCTTGATAAAATTCAAAATTAATAAAATTCTTGAAATCTATACATATACGGATAAGTCAAAGTTTGTATGTTTGTATGTTCTCTATACAATTTTACACCGTAAGACTGATCGAAACCAAATTTTGCACAGAACTTGCTACCTAGTAGAAGATATAGACCACTTTGGAACCCGATTAACCATCCTCAAAAGATGAAACAGGGTGAAATATCTGAAATAGCGCCACATATGGACCTGGTGGCGACAATGGGAACTACACAAATATTTTTCTGGAAGAATTGGGGAAGGTTTGATGTGGTAGGGTTGGGGAGAACCAGGAACCCCCAGGCAACGCCGGGTACTTCAAGTTAGTTTCTTATAACGACAGAGCATTTATTTACTTTTAATTCATTTTTCCAGGAAGAATTAGATTAGATTATAAAAACCTTATTTCAACATTTTCCGGTTACTTACGCTCAGGTTTTATTTTGCAGAAGCTCTGTTGCGAATACACCTCAATTGATCTTGAAACTGTTCTTAATTTCTTGTACAATGTAAGCTATAATTTTGAAGACCTCCATCACTTTTTCTAAACATTACAGAAATTAATATTTACACATTCTTTTCGTTTTAATAATTCAGCTTCAGATATGACATAATACAAAATTATCCATAAAAAAATCCAAAATTTAATTGAAGGTTTTTCAGCATAGTGATTTTTTTTTCTTATGTTTTTAAAAATACGAACGAGAAAAGACTCTGAACGTCGTTCAACAACTAATGAAGTTAGGAATTCTGTCACTGCTGATTCCAGCTAATTGTTGGAGCAGCGCCAAAAATTAGTAAGTTTGGTAGATGTTCAATTTCGTGGGAAAAAAAAAAAGAACGAGACAACTACGTGAATGGACTGAAGACGAAAATCACACAATTAATGAAACTGAAGTAGAAGATTGAACAATCTCAATAGAATGTTTTATTTTTAAATATTATATTCATTTGCCTGCATGAAAAAGGATCATGGAAGATAATGATGTCTGTTATTCATCATTTATATAGCGATTTGAATTATTGCGGCAGGTATTTATTGCTATGTTTGATACAGAAGAATCCGTTTAAGAGTTTCACTAAATGTAAGGAAAAAGTTCGAATAGTTTTGATCTTCATCAGATTATACTAATCTGATTTTATTTTAATAAATCCTTCTATTAGTTTCGTGGTGTATGAGAGATTTCTACTTTCGTTCTCAGTTTTCTACTTCCTTTTTTATTTATTTTTACTTTTCAAGTTACTCACAATTCACTTTTGTGAAAAGCTTGTCTGGTAATTATCGAAAGGAAATTGTGTTTGAAATTTTATGATGTAGTAATGTGTTCTATCAGTTTTTCAGGATCGAAGAATTACTGCATTTTTCTTTATTTGAAAATGTCAGCAATGTTAAATGTTATTTTAGTGAAACTACTAATTGTATTAATAGATTTTCTGAATCTTGGCAATAGATATTAGCATTCTTATTGCGAAATGAACCATGTCTAGTATTTGAAGAGGTTAATTCTTGAAAATTGAGGGATTTTTATATGACTATAAAATATACTGTACATAACTTACAATAAAATCTAGAAAGTGGTTCTTAATCTTTCTGAGATAACGATCCCTTTAGCAACATGATAAGGGAAATCTTTCTTTGAAATGTCCAAGAATAAAGTCAGATTTCTAAGCCATCTATTACAGATCAATGGTATTTGATTATAACTTTCTAATATTAGTTTAATACTTACGAGAGTTTAAATTTGAATAGCAAGTAATAATTTGATTTTCAAAGTAATTCGGAGTTTGGCATTGAATGAATAACTCTCCAAATTATATTTCTGATTTGCAGAATCAATCAGGAAAAGTAACTTCAGCTTAATTTAGGTCAAGTTTCAAATGAATTCTGAAGTTCTATTATTGTAACTTATATATGTACACTAATATTATTTTTTTAAATTCAATATACTAGCTGAATTAAGTTTAATTTTAACATAAATATGCACAAAAAACTCGTTAACGTCTTCTTCATCTTAAACATCTTTAATCAATATTTCTACTTCTTTAGCAGAAGTTTTCTTCAGGAAAAAATTACATAAAGTGTAGAGAAAAATCTAAGAAAAATTTTTTCCTGAAGAAAACTTCTGCTAAAGAAGTAGAAATATTGATTAAAGATGTTTAAGATGAAGAAGACGTTATTACGAGTTTTTTTGTGTTAAATACATTGAGGAAGAAGTTTTTTCATTATGCATAAAAAATGTTTAGTTTCAATATACTTATAGTTTAATCACTATTAACTTCAAAAAAAATTAGTGGATTGGAAGAACTTTGAATACGCTAAGTTCAATTTCCATTTCAAGACACTGGTTGCTCCAAATTATATAACTGAAATCTTTTTGACCGGTTAACCTTCAATCTAGCATTAATATTTATCGTACAACTCCTCATTCTAATATGAGAAAGCTTCAAGATGCTAATGCGACATTCAAATTGTGATTTCACGGAGGTGTGCATGATTTTTAATATCAGAGGCTGTCGAAATGAATAACTGCTGATCGAAACCTGCTTACTGGATCTAACTACAAAGAAAAAAAAGTAATCTAAGGGAACGTGTAATTTGCTTAGAAAAACTAAATTTAATCAGGGATCATCGGGTCGATGCACGGAGAACGCGTGTATTTCGGTAAGCGACTCGTTTAAACCTCGAACTAACCGTAAAAAGTAAACCTTCGATTGAGATGGTGGAAAGTGGCCACTGACGCTGCAGCGTTTCAAGGTCTGTTTTCTTCTTCGCTTACAGCTGTCGTTTCAAGTAACAGTTCCAACCCTTTCATCAGGGATTAGTTTCGGTCGTCACTGTCTCCGCGTGTAATTTAAAGGTTTCAGAGCAATCACCGGTCACGAAACGCTTCTTTCAATCTGTCCAACGCTACCTACACGACCGAGGCATGTTAACCGAGTCAAAGGCCTTTCTCTTATCATCTTCATTTTACAAAGCTACAATTCTATTGTCTCTGTAACTCACCATCCCAAAATCATAAATTTTGTTAAGTGTTCTCCCATTTGAATTTATCTGTTTTCTGCTATTTTTAAAATTTTGTTTTTTTTATTTGTTTTTCTTCCCGAAACAGCAAATTTTTCATAAATCTTTTCATTCACCAGAGGAAGATTCGACCCTGCTACGATAAACCACGAGGCTGCAACAAATGGAAAAGATGATCCTAGCACTTTTTATGTTGCCATTATGGACAACAGCCAATTTTTGACTCTGTCTAAATACAGTTAGGATTCTTTACAAGGAATCTGCAATTCATCATAATATATAAAAATGAATGTTTCTTTGTTTGTTTGTTCCGTAAGCGTTCCTATACCATTCATCAGATTGCAATGAAACTTGGGTGAGTTGTTGTGCGCACGCCCGCGAAGGTTTCTGAATTAGTAGGACCATTTTACAATATCTGGTCGTTTCAACAAATTAGTGTATTTCCGGTTTCAAAGTTTGCAGTTTCCGGTGCGACTCGCATTTGCAATGACCATCAACAAAGCACAAGGACAATCGCTACAAGTGTGTGGACAAAATTTGGAAAATCCATGCTTCACACTTGGACAGCTGTATGTGGCCTGCTCACGCGTCGAAAACCTTCTGATAAGTGGCACTGCAACGCATGCCGGGTACAGCTAGTTCTTTATAAACAGCGATTTAATTCGTAGATTCTACCTTTGATTTCTTGTTTTAAGAGTGTCAACAATCTTTCTTAACTTACTTAAAAGAAAGTAGCATCTTCAGTATACCCCCTTCCTATCCCCTCTTTTCATGGAACTGCTGAAGGGATCTTCTTAAGACTTGGCTTACATATTGAACAACAAGAGACGATCTAAAATTTATGTATGAATTTTGTTCCTGGTGGGTCCTTTGTCAACACATAAGCGTGTAAAGGTGGCAAAAACTCCCGTACAAAGTTTTAGAGCTGAAACAATGGTGTCTAACAGTGGGTATTAATCCATTTACTTAAATCACTTGTTTGCACGCAGCTAGGTATGTTATAGGCTACAATTAATCGGATATAAGCAATTTCAAGAATGCGACTTAGTTAATGCTGTCAAAAAATGTAAAATTTCCACTTTATGAATTCGTAGATATCACAATTTCAAAGTAAACATAGTCTTTTTGATTGTATGATTTTCACGGTTTTAAAATCACACCAGAAAAAAAAAATGTTCTTAAAAAAACATTTAAAAAAAAAAAGCATTCTTTAAGAACTTCTTATTTTAAAATAATAACGTTTCAGTTTTAGTTTCCATCTGTATCGCCGAATCAAATTATTAGACCTACTGGTTTAATATGGATAAAGAAGATAAGCTCCTACTGATAAATAATTACATGTATAAACGATTTAATAAATAATTGTTTGTAACGTTCAAACAGACATACTACAATAATTTTCCAATTAATGAGGACCGCGACCCAACTATTCACGTGTTAGGTTTTATCCGAGTCTTTATAATTTCTTCTTTTTTGGAGGTGGAGGAGGGAGGGGGATGAAGCGCATTGGATGATTAGGTGTGTGTTGGATTAGTAGTCTGACTATTGGATCATTTGTCTTAAGCTTCGATTCATTGTCTTCTGCAATGGAGACGAAAAAAGTGAGAGGTGTGCGTCCAGGAATTTGGAAGGATGGGTGGGATTGTGTGAATGTTTATGGGGGGGGGGGGAGGTTGAAAGCTACGTTAGGTTTCTGGATTGGGAGGAAGGGTCTTTTACAAACAAGCAACGGTTCTCCAACCAAAAAAAAAAAATCCAAATTTCTGAATTTCCTCCTTTAAAGATATTTACAAAAAAAAGTCATTATAGAGGAAATCTATTCTTTTTTATTTGACAAAGATTCTTGGATTTATAAGCTTTTACCACTTACAATTTGTTAGTAACCCGATTTTAAATGAATAGCTGTAATTATATTTAACATAACATTTTACACACGCTTTTAATATCCAAAAAAATATTATATTTGTTTTTCCAAATCATAAAAAAAAAAGAAATTCTTCCAAAGACTGAAAATGCTACTTCATTAAACACGATTAAGTCCAAGACTCCAGCTGAAACCAGAACTTAGAAAAAAGACTCTGGTAATTTTTGGAATCTTGCTGTTAATTTGCAAAATCACCCGAGGACCTGAGTAACAGCGACGCACTACATGACACGAGGCCTCATCACTTGCGTGTGGCCTCAGACATCATCCGTACAACGAAGGAATCCTGATTGCAAGGGATGTACGCTTCAACAGCCACAAAACTGTCAGCCAAAGACGGATCTCTGCAAACACAAAACACGTTCTTCTTTTACATTTTTTTTAAAGAAGGGTTTATGGTTTCACATTTTACAAAGACTAAATAACTGATAGGATTTTTGGTTAAGATGTCAATGTTTAAATACCTTTTCCTAACAGTAATAACGGAAAAAATATGCAAATTCACATAAGTAAGTATAATTCTTTTACATTATTTCTAATCATACATTTCTTTTCATTTTTCAGCACTCTTACTACGCTAAACCGTAATATTAACAAAACCGTTTCCTACAACATATTTAGACAATGTTTCGAGTGTGTGTAGAATACAATAAGCCCAATCTACCTCAAACTTCATATTTGTACTTTAATCAGAAAGGTTACATATAGGTTATATGTAGGTTATATAACCTACAAAATTTACTGATTTTAAAAATCTCAGGCCTTCTATTGCTTCATCTGAATTTAACCGTTAGTGTTTGAATAGTGAATTCAATCCTTAGCGAACAACTAAAAATAATGAGTTTCCTATAAGGAATGAATTAGATCTTAGTTCTGTAAGAATAATACCGCATTCCCATGAGCTGGGTTGTTGGTAATTAGCAAGGAATATGGAAAGACGAAGTCAACGTTAAGTCGTTGAGATTATTATGGGAAACAACCTACATATGGATAGTTCTGGAAGGTTGTGCACTTAAAACAAGAATAATATGATTCTTTTAACTATACCGGGGTACTTTCTGTAACTAAGGAATTTTCCACAGAATTCTAGTTCACTCATCTACTCATTGTTAGCTGTATAAAGTGTGAGCAATGATGTGGCAATTCTTTCTACTTAAACACTAGTTAATTCTAAACAGCAACACTGAACTCAGATAATATTTTATGAACAGGTAATAACATATATCTTCACTTCACTATTTGCATTAAATAAACTAATTCCTATGTTAAATGAATAATCTCATATTTCAGGAGTTGAAATTTCATGAAATTATCTATCAATGTATCAATAAAACAGTGATTGGAAGTGGCTTTAGACGTAGGAAAAACAATTCATGTGAATATTTCACTTGTTTTCTCTTCTAGAATACTGTGCCTCTGTTTAAAAGGAATCTAGCAATTCTAAAACATGCAAAAAAACATAACTTAAATTTTTAGTGGTATCCTCCCAAACAGATATTCATGAGGTCATGGTTCCTGCTTTTCATTAGCAAAGATCAGAGGCTTTTTTAACTTGGGTTTTTTAGCAATATAATGTTTATGAAACAGTAATTTTTTTTAGCAATATAATGTTTATGAAACAGTAATTTTTTTAGCAATATAATGTTTATGAAACAGTAATTTTTTTAGCAGTAACATTCTTTGGTGTTTTTGCCTCCCCTTATCTATTGGTTACGTTCTTCAATATTGTCTTTATGGTAACTATATGAACACCCCTTGAATGTACAACTGTTTTAATTCTTTGTTTTACTAACAATCGTGCAACATGCACGTGTATGTGTTCCATCATTTGACAATATCTGGGGGCACGGCATTGACCCCGCCAAGACGAGCAGAAGGCAGGAAGGGCACTACGTACCTTTTCTGGAAGTGTTTCGTCGT
>JAFIDM010103001.1:0-11602 GCA_023159025.1 Thereuonema tuberculata | reverse complement strand
GATGTATTTATGTATACTATATATTGTACTAATCAAAGAAAAAAAAAATCCGATCCAACCACTTCCGATCTTATTCAATTTGTAATTGATTGAGGATGCGCAGTCTTCCTATTTCAATTGAACGTTTCTCTCTTTGCTTTTGTCTGTTATTTATTTATACGCTAAAATGGTTGGATGGATTTCCTTAAAATTTCGATATTTATAATCTAACTTTGGCATTTATTTTTGGTGTCTTATTTCTCCCATCCCTCATAAATGATGCCGAAATACCTCACTAAAATAACTAGATAAGTTTTTTTTTTTAAAAAGTGGTACGATTTTTATTTATAGTCGAAGTAAAATATGACGATTATTTTGTTTTCACTTCTACTCAAAATTGATGCCTTAGCGTAGTGTGCTGAGTCTTCACTCTGCGACGATTGCTGAATGCATACCTAGTTTAATCAATTTCTTAAATTAAATTAAATCAATAAACACAGAAAGAATAAAATATTTTATTAATATTTCTACGTGTTTAAACTTTTGCGTATTTAAAAACTGAACGAATAAAATGGTTTGTATTTTCAGCCTGGATATATCGTATATTATGGATATTCAGGAGAGACTCATGTGGTTCAAACTGAAGATGGCTATTTGTGTGACATTTTCAGAATTCAAGGCAAAAAAGGCATCACCAAAAAATATCCATTAGTATTTATTCATGGGTTTTTCACGTCTTCAATAATGTGGATTGTCAATCAGCCAAATAATAGTTTAGGTAAATATTACTTTTTTAATATTTTAAATATTAAATTAATTAAATATTGAATATATATGGAGCTGTACAATATCTGAAAGTTAAACTTTTTTCTTTTTTTATTGCCGAGACAAAAGGATAAGAGGATTAAATACATTACGAAATTACTATTATTGATGAATCTAATTACACTAGCCGACAAATAAAAAAGTTTTTCATACCTCCGCTATAAAAATAGCTCATTCTTAAAGAATAACGTTTCGCTGATTTTGAAAATCACCATTACGTCAGGTTGAAAGTTTATTACCACTTGTAGAAGTTTAACGATATAGAAATTCACATGCACGGTTTAAGATAACGATGTATCATGCTTCATCTGGGTTAAGAATGATTCAGAACTACAGTTTTTCAGGTATGCAATAATATTAAACTATATTTGAAGGAAACATATCTGTAAATTAGCTTAAAAAGTATTTGGTGGTATGTGATTTTCTCTTGCACTCCTGGCTGCTCTCCCTTACAAGAAACCAATAGTAATCTTCCATCATTACAAGATCCTAAATGAACTTCGTACCTCTTTTCATCATAGAAAGTCTTAATGAAAACGTTCCCATTGTTCATACTAACATCATTTTCCGGCAAAAAGTTGAGATTCGACTGAAGAAAATGTATTTTCAAAGTCATTTGACAAACCATGCTTTTGAAGCATTCCAACAACAACAAAATGTATATCACCAACTTTTTATATAGTTTTCATCTTTCCCTTTTCCGAGAAAACCATGCACAACCCTTTTAAATGGTTGCCAAGCCGCGTAAATGTTTATTGAACATTTCGTCCTTAAGAGTTTCCTTATTTAAAAAATTAGGTCCGATAAAAATCCCTTCATCAATTTGGCATACGTCAACTGTGGAAACATGCTTTTCAAGTATGCAAATCCACTGCCGTCCTTGTTAAAGACCTTAACAAAGTTCTTCATCAGACCAAGTTTATGTGTAACGGAGAAAGAAGAATCTTATCAAGCGGAACCAGGGGTCTTTCTTTTATATTACTTTACCCCGGAAAATATTCCTACCACTTGTACCAGTGTTGCACCAATAACGTTTTTCCTTAGCACGGCTATCCTATAAAAAAGCAACAATGTTTTGTGAAACCCCCTTGCAAACCAACCAGCAAACCAATTATTTTAAGATCACCATAAATCTTCCAATCATGATCCTGATATTGTAAAACATGCACAATCTTAGCAATATTTTCATGAGTTTCCTACGGGTCGACGGAATGGAAAAATCGGAATAGATGGCAATGTATTCTCATTATGAAGTAACACTGCTTTTAAACTAAGCTTCGAGGAATCTATAAACAATTGCCACTCATCTGCGTTATGCATGAACCCTAGTTTACTCATTAAGCCATTAATATCTAGACAAAAACAGATATTATCTTCCACAACAAAATACTTTGCGAAGGCCTGGTGTCTATTTCGAAACCGAAAATTTTATTTAGGTGCAAGTAATTTCCATTGTTGAAGTCTAGAACCTAGAAGTTCGGATTCATCTTTGGACAAATGTTGATTTACCTTAGTTGAACATTTCACCTAATAACAAAAAAAATAAAATACGTCTATGGATATTCATTTGATTAATTAAGTAATTATTTAATTAAATTTAGAAATCTTAAGAAAAACATTGGGTCAACTTAAAATATAGGGACTCAACTACACACGTTTTAACGAAAAGTAACGTAGTTCCTGACATCTTCTTTGAACTTAATTTTCGGGGTTATTTAGGCGTCCCTTAAGTCGACGCCTAGGGACACTA
The DNA here is from genome assembly GCA_023159025.1 of Thereuonema tuberculata. Taxonomy (NCBI): domain Eukaryota; kingdom Metazoa; phylum Arthropoda; class Chilopoda; order Scutigeromorpha; family Scutigeridae; genus Thereuonema; species Thereuonema tuberculata. The sequence goes on along the minus strand of JAFIDM010103001.1, from coordinate 9,048 downwards.
CTATTTAATATCCTCGTCCTTACTGATCAGAGATTAAAGTCCACTCTTATTTATAATCTACAACCTATGCATAAACATTAGGCAAACATGAAAGACCCAGTACAGGGCGAAGTTCTATGAGTTTTCTTGAAATTTCTCTCAGGAACTTCTTGTCTATAAAATTATATTGATTTCCATTTACTATAATTGTTGATTTTATAGTTTGAGGAAAGCAGTGAATATAATGAAATTTTAATTGTGGCAATAATTTTATTGATTTTCTTCTAAAGCATTCGTTTTGGCTGATGAAGGCTACGATGTCTGGTTGGGTAACTTAAGAGGATCAAGTTACTGTCAGCGTCATGTCAACCTTACCAGTGGTAACATTGATTTTTGGGATTTCAGGTAAACAGTTAATTTGCCATACCGCAACTAATAATTCGAGGTTGATTTTTTTTAAATGCGACGGAACAAATGTCGTAAAGTAAAAACTACTAGAGGAAATAAAAAATGTTATTATTGTCCTTCAAGAATTTCCTTCTACAGTTATACAATTCATCCAGCAGTAGAACAACATTTCAATACATTTGGAAGACATTTTGTGGTATCTGTCTCAGTGCTATTGTTATTGCCACAATCGTCTCGACTGTTAAAACTGCGTCTTCTAAGGGCCCCTTTCAGCGAAATCTGGGCAACTGAGCGATTCACAATGGACGATGAAACTTTTTGCACGCTGAACAGGCGTACGATTTAGTGATTTTTTTTTTTTTTTTGGAAATTAAAATACAGTAAAAAGTCATTGAACACTGTACTTTTCAATGACTTTTTTTAGTACAGTAAAATACAGTAGTTTTCAAAAATTTTCAATTATATAAACATCATGGAGGGGTTTAAACCTCAACTTACCTAATCTACAGCTAATCGGCAGACACGCTTCGAGCCAACATCTTCAGCTCAAACTAAGTTAAATATTTACCTCTTATTTCATCTGACTAAATTGTTTATATTCACTTACAAAATAATTTTTAATTAATTGTCTTTCCTTTTCATAATCGTTAAATATTTTATTTGCTTTGCATATCTGATCTATTTTGTCACCATCGCCCAATTATCCATCGCCCAGTTTGCCATCGCATTTATACAATAATTCGCATTTGGGCAAGGTATGATCAAATGCAATGACAACTAATAGATGAATAGGTACATTATCACGTTGTATAATTCGAGCATTGTTTTGGAAAAAGATTGGTCTCTTACGTCTTATCGCTCATGTAAATGTCTCAGAACGGATACAAATTAGCGCCGTTAATAGACTGTTCATCGGATATATATATACTCATGATGGATTATACCACGACAGTCAATGAAAACAGACCATCGTTTTGTTTCCCGGTTCTTACCAGGCTTAATCACACCTTGGTTTGTTGTTTTGTCTGATGATCAAACAGGAAGTATCAAGTTTCATCGTCCATATTTGATTCAGTCGGATTGCTCTGTTTTCTTTCTGGGTAATCAGATCTACAAATTCGAGTCTGTCCATCCTCTACTTCTTCAGGTTTTCCGTGAAGCGATAGACGTAAATTTCAAACAGGCTTGTCGCACGTTTGATGATCACGAAGCACGCTGTTTGAGAGGTTTCATATCCTTCTGCCAGCTGTGTACAGGTCTGTTTGAATTCCCTGGATTGGTGCTGGTACAGACTCAGAATATAGATACAATCCTTAGACTTCAACATGCTCTTCAATTAAATCTAAGAGCATATTAATTCTTAAAAAGTTTGCTTTGGGAAATGATATTAACATTTCCTCAGGAATCAGACAGTACATAGCTAATACTTAAAAAATCACTTAAAAACAATGTCAAATATCTCAAAATCGGTGGAGATGTCGCCCGAAACCCACATATATTTTTGAAGTACTCCTGCTGAAAAGTTAAGTATTGGCAGTTTCGGACCATTCCAGGCATCCAAATGACCCAAAAGTACAGTAGGTTCTACTATTACAAAGTAAAACAAAACAAAGGTAGCAGCACTCTGTAGGGAAAAACACAAAAATAGTCAAAGATGTTCTTGTGGAGTGAATCTGCAACATACGTTTCAGCCCTATCCCGCTGTATCCCGCTTACGGTGCAGACACAGTATTCACTATGCAACTACTCAAGAGTTCCCACTTCTGAAGCAATGCTGTGCGATGCTCGTGGAGAGATCTTGAAGGTAGCTGGCATTGCGCGATGCACCTTCCGAGATCGTTCCAGGCTTGGTTTGATCGGATTCAGGTCGGGGAAAGTGCATACGTCGGATATCCTGTTAGGCAAGATACTCCTCCACGAGTTCAGTCATATGCGACGGGCGTTTTCGTTCATTTAGAGATCGTCAGGCCCATACGCTTCCCTGTAATGTCGCACACTGCTGAAGAATGCTGTCACGGTATACTTTTCTAAAATGTGGAGTGGTGTACGCCCAACATCATGCCACGTGCGCCCAACATTCTATCGTATTCGGGGATGTTGGATGGCCTATATCTGCTCCCGGGTTTTCTCCATATCTGGTTGTGGACAGGTCAGATGTGGACATGTCGGAAGTCACTTTCCAGACTGAATCAGGATTCATCAGAAAACATTACATGCACCTATGTCAATGCTGAGTGTACTCTGTATCACTGCAGACTATGTCTGATTGAGCAATATCAAGGGGATGCACTTCTCGGGTCTCTGTCTCATTTAATCGCCTATATACAGTATGCTTAGAGAAAGTTGTCCCACGGCTGTTGCTAGGTCCTTGATGATTTCCCAACCTGTGCTTCGATTGTGCCGTATAGAAAATATCAGTTCTCTCGGGGTGTGGTGATTCTTGGACGTCCACGTCCAAAGCGTTGACGTCCCACCTCTGTTGGAATTTTCTCTGTAGTTCACGCCGAAATGTGGATTGTGGATTTGGGGCCTGCAACATTTTTAACTATAGTTGACCTCCAATTGGGTTTCCAGACGCCTAGTGACTCTATCTTCTCGTTATGTCATCCAGAAAAATACTCTGGGCCACGATAAGGACCCATAAGAGTCACCCAGTACATTAAAATCACCTCACCCAGTACACGTCAATAATGACAGGTGTTGCTGCCGCCCCTGACGTCTTTGGCATCACTTTCCCTCATCGGTGCTGCCACCTTTATGTTTTGTGATTTGTTTCTGTTAGCACATTTAGGACCTACTACACCTTTCTGTGAATTTGGTGACATTTGGATGCCTGGAAGGGTCCGAATCTGCCAATCCATTAACTTTTGAGCATGAGTGTACTTTCATCTCACAAAATGACGTAAAATTTCATGGATGTCGTTGTAAGGCTAAACTCTTCTGTAAGCAATTAATTGAGACTTACATAATAATAATTTAGATATTACTTCGCTATATTTGATTATAAAAGACATCAATTCTGAAATGTAAAGCTTATATGTATAACTTATAGAAGAACAAACAATATAAAAGTAAACTAAAAAAAATAAGCAAGAGTACATATAAATTTGTATTTTGTAAATTATTTTCAGTTGGGATGAAAACGGTCGTTACGATGCAGCTTCGATGGTTGATTTTGTTCTAAATCAAACAAAAAAATCTCAAGTCGTTCTTATTGGACATTCGAAGGGAACAACTTCTAGTTATGTTCTACTTTCTAATAGAACTGAATATAACGAGAAAGTAAGTTACAATTCAACTATCTCAACATATTTTTCTTATTATCACAAAATTTCTTTTTGGAAGATATGATGCCCTTTCTAAATTTATTGAGAGAAACATTTATGTATCAATACATATCTGAAACGTGAACTGTACTGCTCGTTTGAATATTAAAAATAAATTCTAACGAAGATAACAACATAAAAATTCTGTAGTCATAACCTAATCGAATTTGAATTATGAAGAGTATAACAGATGATAGCAGGTAACGAGAAGTAAATCGAGCAAGAAAGTTTGTTACTATTTGGAAATTAGCGTTTACATATTGACAATCTGCAAAATTTCTGTGGCATTGTTACAGCATTGTTATTATAGACCATATTTCTTTTCCTGATTGGGCAAGGACAATTAAATTGAAAAAAATGTAGAATGTTTCAAATATTCTCATGATTTTAGTTATCTTAAGGAATAGACAAACCAATATTCCAAAAGATATTTTTATGAGAAATGATATGTCCTAACCAAACTGTTCAGATTTGGAACTGCTTTGTTTCGTGCAAGTTTGATCTAAAAAAGTATAATTCGCTACATTCTTTAGAATAACTAAGTACGACAGATGTGAGTTCGAAAACTTAGAAATCTTTTGTATGATTGAAATACTAATTCGGATGTTTGATTAAAATACATCCCAGAAGAAAATTGAATTTTATCTCGTTTAAATCAAGGACTGGGTTTGAATTCCATTTTTGCAGTGAATAAAAATTTCTAAGTTTATAAATTGCTGATTATCTCAATGTTTCAAGATCATTATTGTAAAGTTTACACAGATGGCTTCATTAGCAAGATTTGTTAATAAATTTCTGTAAATTATATTTTGCATTATGAATTGATATTAAAAACATATACGCAATGATATTAAAAATATAAATATAAATCTTATTAATTGGTCATTTTTATTATCTCTATAAAATTCTATATTAATCAAAACCATCGTCTGGGTTACTACGTTTTAACAAGATGCCCTTACCTGTCAGAATTCTTTTCTAAAAGCCTTAAAAAAATAACCACAACCAATTAAAACAACATTCAATATGTTGATCAATGCACGTTAAGGTATTTTTCGGATCTTTTAATCCAAGTGAAAGAAATATAACTTGCATGAAATCAAAAATTCCATTCAAATCCTATATGACAATTCTTTTTAGGTTTCTGAAAAACGCTTTATATCTCCGGTTTGTCTGTCTGTCTATGGACACATATCCCACAATGCTTCGCAACGGCTTCTGTTAGCTCAGCTGGTTAGAGCATCGTGCTAATAACGCGAAGGTCGTGGGTTCGATCCCCTCATGGGCAATTCTTATTCTTCATTTTTTTCCCCCCATTTTAATTTTTTTACAGTTTCTCAATTTAACTTTTTTTAAATCATTATTAGGAATTCAGTGTATTAACAAGGATTGAGTTAAAAATGACGATTATTCCATATAAATAGGGGTGGGCAAGATAGCACGGGGTCGCAAAGAGACTCGCGCGCGTATTTTTTAGACCACCCCTGCGCAGTCTATTCTAAAGTAAAGGTGCCCTATTGGTTTACTAATCGCTATCCTACCTTGTTTAATAAAGTTCTTAGTTCGAAAAACCTTTTTTCGCACAATTGTTGTAAATACAAGTATAGATATAATATAATTAAAAGAGATAACGCTTAAAACTTAACTTTTAGAAAGAAAATATTCCTTCGTAATAAATTCATATAGGAAGCGTTTATCTAAAGTCTAAAATTTCATTGTTTTAAAGTGATATTTTTGTAATTTCAAATAAATAAAGTATCAACTTTTTCAGAAAAAATGATAAAATTAAATTAAGATAAATTAATTAAATACGTTATTTACAATATGTATTGAGCTGTTGTGTTATTTTACATATTATGATTGATATATCTATTTAATTTTTCACAACATCTGACAGCAATGAGTTAATAAAAACTATTCTTTAATTCAGGTTCGAGGAGTTGTTGCTTTAGCTTCTTGCACTGATTTATATAAATTAACCAGCCCTGGAATATTATTATCATTCATTTTCTTACCTGTTCTTCAAGTAAGTACAAATATCTTAGCGTATTTCAATTGAAAATCTATTTCTTAGGAAGTTATACTTTAATTAACACCTAAGGTAATTCACAGTCACAGTTTCTCTGGAACATCTTAAAATTCAATTGAATTATCATTAAGATTTATTATTGTTCGTTAAATTTTATAAAAAGATTCATTTCGGATGATTATTAATTTAAATAAAATCAAATCCCAAGTTTGAAAACAAAGCCTCTTGGACATCTCTTCCTTAGAGAAATAATCATTATTTTAGAGAGAGAATTACTATATCTTTTATAATTTGAAACAAACATAAAGAGTAAAGTTTACATAGTCAGTTAGGAAATACATTGTCACTAAAGTAAATTAATCAATAAAAAATAAAAAAACACTTGAAACTGGCATTTAAATGATCGTTGCTTTTTATTCTCTAAAATTCCTGGCATATCCAATTGATTCCTTACTAAGTTCATCCCTTTCCTATTTCTACATTTTCTCTTCTGAAATGAAAGTTAGAGCCTTGGTTGCTTTGTGTTCGGTTAAAGCGTAGATTCAATCAAAATGCTTTTGTTTCATTTTTCAATGTTTTCAGTTGAAGCCAAAAGTGTCAGATGTAATTTTAGACATTTAGAAGTCGATAATCGGTGGACTCATGGAGGCAGATTCAGTACGTAGTTGGATTGAAAGTTTGTGCATTATTCAAGTGCTGAATCTATTGATGAGATTTAGATTTTTCTGTGTGATGATTCCAGTGGAGTAATGAAATGTTTTACTTCTTGAGATAGACATATAATAGAAATTAGAAATGCATTACCACGAATGGCCTCAAGATAAATTCTTTTAAAATAATGAAATACAATAAAAATACAAATATAGCAAAGATTGACCAAATATAAAAACGCCATCTCTCCCAATTTGTTAGAAAGATAGATAGCCATTGTATCAATTTGGGATATTTTGGAGCTCACTAGATTGTGTTTACAATAAGTATTTGTTAATCTAAGAGGTAGTTAAAAAAATTGAAAGAAATAGAGCATATTTTTCCAAAATATCGTTTTTAGGTTGACTTGGTAGCTGATTTACTTCTGAAATTGCAGTAAAGGTCATGATCACGTTATCGTAAAATTCATTTTAAAGCTCTACAACATAAAATAGTTTGGCCTATAAATAGCTGTTATGCTTTTATTTTATTAGCTCTAAATTAGAATAAACAGCAAGTATCATTTCAAAGAGCTTTTCTGGATCTTAGTTTTATTTTTCCAAAATTCTTTGTTTCAAGCTTCTTAACTCTTCTCAGCAAGATTTATCCATAATTCGTGGGATCAGATACAATTAAAACAATAGAAAATAAAAGAATAAGAATACGAAAACGGAAAACAAAATGGCTCACTACGAATATCGAAATATTTGAGAAGATTTTATCAATTTGGGCATAAAAGGAAACTAGCAATAAAGTAATTAGGTTTACAAAAGATAAATGTCCTGAAAGATCAAAAATTAATCTACATTTTTGCTCCCTGGGTCGATTTTCGCTACAGAAAATCACTGTTCTAATAACTTTTGAGCTGATAGTGGATCATCTTGAAACTTGGGAAGATTTTTGCGAAGACATTTGAGCGTTAAAAGACAGCATTACATTCAAAACAATGAGTTTCTATCTATATCTAACAATGCCTAGTAAACCAATATTTCGATAGAATTAACAGTGATTGGATTTAGCCAACTCAAGTAGATTTTCACAAACTTAATTGATTGTTGAAGATAATTTTTCTATTGGATAGATATTAGAATTTATTCTGATACAGAAGTTTCGAACTTGTTATTCTCTTCAGACAGGCTTAGCTATTGCTTTCAGTGATCTTTCAAGTTATTTATGCAGCTTTTGAGTGCTCAAAATATCACCTTTAAATTCATAATTTCCTTAAGATAAATAAAAATAATCATATAAGTTGTTGTTCCTGTGGGAAAAAAAAGCAAATGAAATTTTAGTTGTGGTAATAAAGTAATCAACTAAGAAGTTCTTTAATTTATTTAGATTATAAATCCTTATTTTTGCATATATCTTACTGAATTTATTTATAATAAACTTTTACTCTCTTGGTTTTTTACAGTTATTTACTCATGTTACTGGAGTTCATCAATATCTTCCCTTTCCTTCGCCAGGACTTCAGTTTTGTCAAGTTATTCCTTTTCTGTGCATATTCGGCAATGCTTTCACAGAGGGAATTTATACAGATGCTCTGGATGTTGTAAGTAAAAATCTTTAATCTTATGAAGAATAACGTAAGTTTAAGATTTTTATGTATTTGTATAACATTTCGATTTTGTTTCAAAATCTTTGTTTGTAGATTTACAATTACAACAGGCCCCACATGACCTAAGGGTACCGGGATGTAAAGCTAACAGCATTTCACGACATTTCGTGAAGTTTCATGATGGCCAGCTGAGCTGCCTCTCATCAAAAGAAAGATGATGATCATCAAAAGAAATAAATTACTCATTTTCCCTAGGTCACGTCCAAGACGAAAAAATGGTTTTCCTAGAGTACACAAAACCAAAGCGACAGGTTTCATTTTCTGTCTTTGGTTGTGACACAGGAAGTGACCGTTGACCGGACGCAAAGTTTTCTCCAGGTCTACAAATCATAAGGGATTGAATAAGGCACGGCTCGTTTGTGTCCGACGTGTAGTTTTGGCTCTGGGATTGGTGACAAATGGTGAGAATGAAAGAACTACAGGGAACACTTAAATCAGTGATTTGGAACAAATTCTTAATACGTTACAAAGTGTAAAATAACCATGTATTTCTCAGGTACAATAATCATATACTAACTCCTTCTTAAATGATTGCCAGCTGTCTCCTAGTGAAGATTTAATCGGAATTTTCTTAACAATTCTGGGACATACGTAACCTTCAAAACTCCAGCCAACATTTATCGCGACTATGTTGCTCCATCGAAATTAATAAGTCAGCTGGTTGTCCAATCTCATACAACACATTCTGAATCTTAGCCAAAGATATTTATATAATCTTTTAAATAAATTCAAAATTGTGATAATCCATGATAATAATTAACTGCTATGTAATTAACCTTTGGAAAAGTTAATGTAGAATTCTGTATCTTTTTCAATTTACTGCTGTTTCAAATGCCATTTTTGGATGTAGTCATATGGGCCTCAATCGTTGTTGTACTCATATCCCATAGAATATCATAGAATCCAACCTGTGTATTTAGTGTTGAAAGACATTCTTGAATCCTGGAGGAGTTGGACTTATATTTTAATGTTTGTTGTTGTATTCATATCCCAGAGAACAT
>JAFIDM010102802.1:0-10812 GCA_023159025.1 Thereuonema tuberculata | reverse complement strand
ATGTCTAGTTACTATACATACTAGTTCAACAGTTCCTATTCCTGTTGCTTTGACAGGTTCTATCGAAGCACCGTGAATATCTACGGGTTCGGCCAGTTCTTCATATTGTGTGAAACTGTCTCGTTTACAGCTTATGTGATGGGTCGTAGCGCTGTCTAAAAGCCAGGTGTCCTTGGTTACTTTTGCTACTAAACAATTTTCTGCATTCGTAATTGTAACACCCATATATGCTTTGGACTTTTGAGTACCTGCGGGTTTTTCATTCCAACTTCTATTGTTGTGATTGAAACTTCTTTCTTTAGGATGCCTTTTCTGCTTCTGTCGGCAATCTTTGGCAATGTGCCCCTTTTTGTCACACACGTAACACCTGCGTTCGTCTTTCCTTTGTTCATGAGGTTTACTAGCTCTAGTCGGGTATGCGTCCACTTCTATGTTAGCCTTCTTGGTCTCTTCCTTGCTTCTGTTGACCTCATTTGATATGCGATCGACTATGGTTTCAAATGTGAAATAAGGCGTACCTTCAGTTAGGAGCAATCCTTGCGCAGTTGAACTAAATTCTTTTGGCAACCCAGATAAGATCATCCAACATAACTCTTGATCTGGTACAGTTCCGCCTATTTGATTCAGTTCCCTTAATAACAACTTGACATCCATTAGACCCTTTTCTAAAGACTCACAGTCTTGGAAATGTGTCATGTTATACAGCTTTCTCTTAAGACGAGATATTTTTAAGTTATCCAACTTGTTGAATCTCTTTTCCAATTCATTTAGGAGTGCACATGCCTCTGTTTCTTCTTTAACTAGAAGTTTATGGCGATCGTCCAATAAAGAGACTATCGCTCCATAGGCTCTTTCTGTTTTGTCTTTGAGTTTTCGGCGTTCCACCTTATCGTCTACCTTCTCAATTTCATCCAGGGACATATTTGCCGCTCTCCATAGACCTTCATGCATGAGTGAATTCTTCATGCCAATACGCCATGACGTATAGTTTGTTCCGTCGAATATCGTACTAATATACCTTTGACTTTCGGCCATTTTGATGTTGGGCTCCCCAATGTATTTAGTCCTATTTATTTACGACCTCGCACCGCGCAGTGGAACGTTGCTTGGCCCATAACCTTATGAAATAAGGATCTAATTTTTTTTTTAATAAAGTTCGTATACAATACAATAAATTGTATTCATATAAGAGTACAGAGTTCTGTGGTACGAGGTAATACTAAATACTTGAAAGTCCTATCTTCTTTCTGAATCCCGTGGAATTTTCTTCATTGATGAGAAGCACTGACCCTTGTGAATCAATTACTAGATGGATAGACAAATCAATAAATCATTAAAAGTTCATGAATAAATTATAACAGTTCATTATTCATCTTATGTCTTGATATCTTCAAAGCAAAATCACATTATATTTATCGAAACATCATTTCACAATTTAAATTCAGCACTTATCGAAAAAGTTATCTATAGTAATTCGGAAATTCACGATGTAATTTAAGAATCAAGTTTATTCTTATTTTCCTTAATTATTCTCAAAATAATTAACAGGTTCATTTAATTATCTTTAAATGTCATCACCTTATGTGATTAAAATATCTACTAGCTTCTTTAATATTAATGGTTTTATTTAAGGCTTAACACCGTGTGTGGCTTGAAATATTTCCGCTCTCCTCGGAAAAGTTCGTTTGGAAATCTTTAAAATTATTGCTATTTTCCTCGCTTCCTTCGATGCAAATGATTGTCCATAAAGTAATTAAATTCAAATACTTACAGTTCTCCGAACTGGATCAGGTAGTCAGCTATTTTATCTTCAAATAATCCACTTCAATTTGGTTTGTTTGGGATAGGCTTATGGTTTGTTCGGGATAGGCTTATGGTTTGCTATCTTTGATTTTCGTCACAATTAGGCCCTCTTCTCCTAATTTATCCTACGGCTTGAGTAATTATCTTTAGCACTTCGGTTGAATTTTTCTCCGTCGCTTTAAAATATCTTCGTCTCATTTGTTTCTTCTGGTCCACAGGAATCCGGCCTCAATGCTGGAATTGAACCTTATCTTGCGGGAGCTCTCTTCAAAATCGGTGACCAAAGGAAGTCGCTTCGTTCTCGTCACTGCCTGAATATCCAACAACAATGGGATTGCTTGTCTCGCTTCGTGCTTCTCTCGAGCGCGAGATTCTCGTCGGGTTTCATTGTTGACTTTAAACTTTCCAATTGAAATTCGCAATTGAAGCTTTGCGTTGGATTTCTTTTTTTTGAGGAATAAAAAATTTTCCTTTTGTTTATTCCGCTTCAGTATCAATGATATCAAATGTCACCCTGGCTTATATACATCTTCGTCTGTCAGAAATATATGATACCATCGATGAAGAAAACGGTTGGTTTGGTAAAAAACATGTCCTACTTCTCGGAGATCTTCTGCAACTTCCGCCAGTGAGACAAAATTCTCCTTTTCAAAAAATGACTCCTCCGGAAGTTAAAAAGCTTATTGGTTCTCTTAGTTTCCCTAATCTTTGGATAGAACTTTTTAAATACGATGAGCTTACACAAAACATGCGGCAGCTTAATGATTCAACATTCGTGGAAATGCTGCTACGAATAAGAGTAGGAATCACTACGCAACAAGACCGAACCAGATTATCGGAACGTTTAATTCCTCTGCGATCTCATTCCAACGAGGGCAGATTACATGAAATAGCTGAATATCTCAGCCGACTTCTAGGAGATACAGTTTGCCTGGTACCGACGACAAATATGGCTCAGCAACTAAATGACGCAATGTTGAAGGCTATTCAACATCCGGAAATAAAACTCGAAGCGACAGACAGTATTGACTGCCCCAAATACCTAGCAACACGAGCTCGCGAGTGCATCAAGAAGTACAAGGAGGATGCTTCTATGACAGCAGGGCTAGAAAAAACAATAGTTATTAAAAAAGGAGTGAAAGTTATGCTTAAACGTAATATAGACGTCACTTTAGGTCTTGTTAATGGTGCTATAGGAAATGTAGATAATATAGAATGGGATCCGAACGATAAAAATAAGGCAAGAAGAGTTGTAATTATTTTTAATAACGGTCATAAATATGAACTAGCGCCTGTAAAATCAAAATTTGAAATAATTAATAGAGCATTCGTCCATCGTGAGCAGTTTCCGATCTGTATCGCGTATGCCATCACTATCCATAAAAGCCAAGGGCTAAGTTTGAATAGTGCTCTCATTGATATCGGGTCGTCGACATTCTCTTGTGGGCAGGCTTATGTAGCACTTTCGAGGGTGACTAGTTTGATAGGGGTCCATCTTATAAATATTGATTTTGGTAGCATTAAGGCCCAACAGTCAGCTATAGTTGAATATAATCGCTTAATAGCAAAATACCGTCCTGATTTATCGCTTATTGCAAATAATAAGCCAACAAGGAAAAGAGGCAACGATAGAGAGTGGGCTATGACAAAAGGAATAGCTGACGCGCAAGAAAAACAGCCCGAAAAAAGAAAAAGAACTAGGGCATCTTACAAAAAGAAATGAAATCCCATTGAAACCCTCTTTCAGAGTATTTCTGAGTTGACATTTATTTTTAGTTAATTTGATTCGCAAATTGGGGTTTTCCTTGTTAAGGCTGTTGTATTCAGTTAAGAGAAAAAAAAAATTATCCTTTTCAACATAAGAAAAACAGAGCAGACAACAGCAAGACGTTAGTCTCGGAGAAACGACTAATACGTCAACTCTGACGTAAAGGTGAATAGAGTGTCTCTGTTTCGTCAGATGAGACGCTATAAGTTCAGACAGGTCAGTCGAGTGGGGGTGCAGTGTAATCAGTGCAGTGTGTAATCGAGATCAGTGAAAATCAGACAAAGTGTTCAACTTCAGATAGCCTGTGTGGATAGAAGACTTCAAGGGCAACTTGGATAAGTAGATAATTAATAGTATTCACATTTTTTTTGAAGGGCAAGCCGCCAACTATCGATACGAGGCTTAAATCCCCAAGTGACTAATGCCGTAAATTAGTGAAATGGAGTTTAACTTTGTTAAGGAGAAGAACGAAGTTTGAATTGACACTCACACAGGTGAATTGAATTGTCATTATCAACTTATTATTTTAATGTGTTCGGCCAAGATAGTGAATACCTATCTAGAAGTATTTAAGAACCATACAGTTGAATAAAACCATTGAGATTCACACAGGTGAATTGAATTGTCATTATCAACTTATTAATTTAATGTGTTCGCCCAAGATAGTGAATACCTATCTAGAAGTATTTAAGAACCATACAGGTGAATAAAACCATTGAGATTCACACAAGTGAATTGAATTGTCATTATCAACTTATTATTTTAATGTGTTCGCCCAAGATAGTGAATACCTATCTAGAAGTATTTAATAACCATACAGGTGAATAAAACTATTGAGATTCACACAGGTGAATTGAATTGTCATTATCAACTTATTATTTTAATGTGTTCGCCCAAGATAGTGAATACCTCTCTATAAGTATTTAATAATCATACAGGTGATTAAAACCATTGGCATTCACACAGGTGAATTGAATTGTCACTATCAACAACTTATTTAATGGGTTCACCCCAAGGAAATCTGTAACTTTCACCCTCCAACCCTTCATAAAGGGGTTTCCGGTTCTTTATTATATAACAATTTCTGTTAGGTATATCCCATCCAAAACGTTTCATGTAAAATAAGTTGCCAAGATTCATATGCTCATAAAGCTTTCACTGTTAAAAAGTTATCAGATCTCATCTTACAAAAAGAAATGAAATCCCACCCAAAACATTTCATGTAAATAAGTTGCCAAGACTCACATGCTCATAACGTTTTCACTGTTAAAAAGTTATCAGATCTCATCTTACACAAAGAAATGAAATCCCACCCAAAACATTTCATGTTAAATAAGTTGCCAAGACTCACATGCTCATAACGTTTTCACTGTTAAAAAGTTATCAGATCTCATCTTACAAAAAGAAATGAAATTCAACCCAAAACATTTCATGTAAAATAAGTTGCCAAGACTCACATGCTCATAACGTTTTCACTGTTAAAAAGTTATCAGATCTCATCTTACACAAAGAAATGAAGTCCCACCCAAAACATTTCATGTTAAATAAGTTGCCAAGACTCACATGCTCATAACGTTTTCAGTGTTAAAAAGTTATCAGATCTCATCTTACAAAAAGAAATGAAATCCAACCCAAAACATTTCATGTAAAGTAAGTTGCCAAGACTCACATGCTCATAACGCTTTAACTGTTAAAAAGATATGAGATCTCATGTAGAGCCAAGCCCCTAACTCTACATGGCCTAACTCTACAAGCCCCAACTCTACAAGCCCCAATTCTAAAAACACTCTATATTGGTCAAAAAGTATGGCTTGGCCGTTTCATAGAAATATTTCATCGCACCCAAAACATTTCATGTAAAATATGTTGCCAATATGCTCATAACGCTTTCACTGTTAAAAAGTTATCAGATCTCATGTAGAGCCAAGCCCCTCACTCTATATGGCCTAACTCTAAAAACCCTATTGGTATTATTTCATCCCATGCAAAAAATTTCATGTAAAATATGTTGCCAATATGTTCATAACGCTTTCCCTGTTGAAAATTTATCAGATCTCATGTAGAGCCAAGCCCCTCACTCCAGATGGCCTAACTCTAAAAACCATATTGGAACTATTTCATCCCATGCAAAATATTTCATGTAAAATATGTTGTCAATATGTTCATAACGCTTTCACTGTTAAAAAGTTATCAGATCTCATGTTGAGTCAAGCCCCTCACTCTACATGGCCTAACTCTAAAAACCCTATTGGAACTATTCATCCCACGCAAAACATTTCATGTAAAATATGTTGCCAATATGTTCATAACGCTTTCCCTGTTAAAAAGTTATCAGATCTCATGTAGAGCCAATCCCCTCACTTTACATAGCCTAACTCTAAAAACCTTATTGGTATTATTTCATTCCACACAAAACAATTCATGTAAAATATGTTGCCAATATGTTCATAACGCTTTCACTGTTAAAAAGATATCAGATCTCATGTAGAGCCAAGCCTCTCACTCAACAAGGCCTAATTCTAAAAACCCAATTATCTTGGTCAAAAAGTATGGCTTAGCATACTCCATATCCTTTACATAACTCCATGGGATTGTCTGTGTGACAGCCATGAAACGGCCAAGCCATACTTTTTGACCAATATAGAGTGTTTTTAGAATTGGGGCTTGTAGAGTTGGGGCTTGTAGAGTTAGGCCTTGTAGAGTTAGGGGCTTGGCTCTACATGAGATCTCATATCTTTTTAACAGTTAAAGCGTTATGAGCATGTGAGTCTTGGCAACTTACTTTACATGAAATGTTTTGGGTTGGATCTATTTATTACATTCCATTCTTACAGATTAATAGTTGGTAGAATAGCGTTCGCGTGCCATCGCTCTACTTGCTTTACTGCTCTATAATAAGTCTTGTTATTTTTTTTTTCGCGACATCGCACAAGTCTTTGAAAAGCTCTGCTCTAAATAAATATCGAACGATAAATGATAAAGTGAAACATGGCCACATACATATAACAATCAATAGATAAAGCTGGTTATTGACCTTCCCCATCATTAGCAAACATTTAAACATTGCTTATTTTTTAAGAACTTCCTAATTCAGATATTAATTACTTAATTATTTGCCTAAATAATTTGATTTGCAAAAAAAAAAAAGAAGGAAATTAAGTTTTTTTTTTTATGGTTTTTGTTTACATAAAAATCGCCTCCCACTACTCTCATTCTCAAAACATAATCACATTATATTGAAAGAAGTATTGTACTCCTTGAACTATTATTTTAATAACTTATTTTTAATGTAAAAATCATTCGCAGTTTGTGTCTTTCGTTTCGGCATGAAAAATAGAAAAAAACAACAACCTTAAAATAGATTCAGTTGTAACTTGTAATTAATTTAATTTTCATGTAAACAAAATCTTTGTTGTTTGTCTTCATAGGAATCACCTCAGTTTCATGTAAGGGTTGCTACACAGGCTTGCTTTGATTACACTTAAAATGTCCGTCTAATTTAATACTGAATCGTACGGGAAATTTACAATTTGAAGGCTCTCTAATTCTGTCTTCCAAAACGCAAATTTGACTGACAGAAAATTAAAACACTTTAAATTTTAATTAAAACTTATTTTTTAATAACAAAATTCAAACTTGCCAACTGTCGATTTGCATCTGAGCTCGAGTTATCATTATAAGAGTAATAGAAAAGATCTCCCCTAAACAATCTAAAAGCAAAACAAACAGATTAGAGTATTTCATTGAAATGCCTTTTTCTTGTAAATTTACTAATTATTATTTAAATATCTTTTTATTTCGTAGGAGTTTTTGAAAGCCATTTTATTGCAAGATTGAATGTTTTTTTCAATATTAGGTTGTAATTCATTAAGAATAATGTATTCATTCAATCATTATGGGGAAAGAAAACTCTGAATTACTTAATTCATTTATGTTCGGGATTTGATTTGAAAACGAAACAGTAAAGCCTTGTAATCTCAATCATAGATAAAAGTAATCTGAGTAAAAGTAAAAATAAAAATTTAAAAAAAAAGATTGAAATATTTTTACTTTCTACAGAGATACTATATTTTTTGTAGGCCTACAAGGCGATCATCACGACGAAATGGATTAAAGAGGTACAATTCAGTAAACATCCTTTAGAATCCATCCTCAGGAAAATGCAGACCTTTATTTCATAAACGTCTTTTTTTTTAGAATTATCGAGAATTGGCATAATGGTATTTTATCAAGTCTTTTATATTTTGTGAGAATTCTTAAAAAATCTATTAGTTTAATTCACTTCAAAACTATTCTCTTCAATGTTTTACTACATACAAATAACAACTCCCTTTTATTTAAGAATTGTGATATGTATATATATATAGAGGGTGGACAAAATAATGTGAACACCTGTGAAACACACAAAATCTTTATTAGTAGGGTGCTTGCCCACCCTTCGCCTGAATCAAGAGATGTGTATCCGACGAGGAATAGACAACATGCAGGTCATGCACAATGTTCAAGGGAATACGCAGCCATTCCTCGTTCAGAAAGTGTAGAGTTAACAGTAAGGAGGCTTCTGCGGGAGTTCTCCACACATAAAGACATTCAGTGGTCTGAAATAATGTAAATGCAGATTCGTCAGATCAAATGATGTGTGCCCACTGCTGTTGTGTCCAGTATCTGTGCTCGCGGCACCATTACCGTCGCTTCAACGCATTCTGCGGTATCACCAACGCCATGAATGTTCGCAGCACATTGGATAGTTTTGGTTGATACGGGTTCCTGGAGGTGGATTTTCACCTCAGAGATTATCTGGGACATAACTATCTTGTACTGTGTGCTGTTTCCGCTTCAACACCCGTCCTATCGCTTTCGGTGAGCTTTAACTTTCGCCCACTGTTCTATTTCGCAGAAACATCTTATCGTGTAGGCGTCAAAACAGTTTGATGAGGTATTAAATTATAATTAAATAATTTAATTAGTGTTAGTTATTTTATTAAAGGCGAGAGCTTGAAAAGAAATTTATTTTATTTTTTTTTTTTTCCTCTCGTGAAGAAGATTCAAATTGCTAATTTGAATATGCAAATGGGACTCGTTACGTTACGAGAAGGTACATGATATAAAGAGCCTCGCAGCCTTGCTCTGGCAACTAGATGTATGCTGGCTTTGTCCTTGAAACTAGATGTATGCCGGCTGTACTTGAAACGAGAAAGCAACTTGGAACTAGAAGTATGACGGCTTGGCACTTGAAACTAGAAAGCAACTCTGGGCACTAGAATAATATCGGCTCAAACTTGAGACTAAAAGTAGGAACTATGACTTGAGACTAGGAAGTAGAAATTATGTTTACCTAGAAAAATGCTCGAACTAACTACTAGAACTAAAAATGTTACTAAGACTAAGACGAGAATTATCCTGTGAAACTAAAGGTTCTAGAAGTCAACTGACCAAGTGTAAAATATTACAAAGAGAACATTTCGATAACTATAACTATTGAATTCTACAAGTTAATTACGATTGCGAAGACGGAAGAAAGCTGAAGTCGAGAATCGTAAAGGAATATCCAGTAACGAGCCGAAGTAGAAGGAAGAGGAATTCGATATCCATTTGGAAAGAGTGAATAATCCGAAATAATAGATTCACGCAAAGTGAAAAGCCATAACGCCCAAGCGCCGTGAAAAGTCGAGCGTTGCCTCCGTAAGCAGACTACAAGTGCCAGTGCATTGTCGGTAGAATCTGAAGTTGAGAAGAAACAGCTGACGAACTTAGAAGCGCCATGTTTGAAGAGAGCCGTAGAAGGAATGTTCCGGATTAAGCGGTGTTCCGAATTAACGGATAGTCAAGAAGAAATTCCTACCGAACCATTCAACTAGTAAAGATTCACCAGAGTAAAAAGCCGAACGAATTCAGCACTAACTGTAAGTAATAAATTATTATTACATTTTGGAGGGAATGCGTAAAGCTGAGCCATGCGAGTATTACTCAGAAGCAAATTAGTAATAAAAGCTGATTCGATGGAAGATAACTTTATTAATGTGAATAGAGTTTAAAGTAATTTCACACAGGTGTTGAATTTAAAAGCCATTAGATATATTGAGCGGAAATAAATTCACACAGGTGAAATAGATAAGCCATTAATATTTAGTTAAAGCCATTCCAATTCACGCGTAAAGAATTCACACAGGTGAACAAATAGTAAAGCCATTAGTAATAATTTCAAATAGAAATATTATCGAATTGAACTCTCGCGTTAGGAATTATTTAATTGAGGACGAGAACTTCAAGATTTATAAGTGTAAAAGATTGGAAGCGTGCAACTGTAAATATCATTATTGAACTAAAATTAATTGAGTTATTAATTTCGCGAGTATTCACAGATTTTGTGAATAGTCCCAATTTTGTTAATCCGATATCGAGGTGATATCTGAACTGAAATAAAATAATATAACTATTAACTATTCCTGAAGGATTAGGAACTGTGTTTAATGAACTTTGGATACGTCGACTTTAATAGGATAGAAATCGGGAAATTCTGTATATATGAGTTCTAAATTTTTAAATGTCCACCTCAAATAAATCTTTTTAAGATTTTAGTTTGGTTGTTGTTGACTAATTTCTATACTCTGCTAAACCAACTATGCGTTCTGCAAAATTTCGCAGCACAGTTGACACCCACAAGGTCGGCTGTTTTCGTTACTGAAGCTCCAGCGAGGCATGCTCCAATGATCAATGCTCTTTCGTAGTCTGAGAGGTCGGACATAACGACGTTTCACTGCTAGCACAATTTTCACATGCAACCCGTACGACTGCTGCTGATCGACTGATACCTCCGACTTCACGGCCAGTAAGTGACAAACGTCTATTCTAGATGGCATGGCTCTGCTGCGCAAATGAATTATCACCCGTTTTCATATGGGTGTTTATATTATTGTGTCCACCCCCTGTAAAGCAAATGTTAATTGTGGAATAGAGAAACAAAAAACTTTCCCAATCAATACGGAATAAATGATTTTTATTGAAAATGAATAAAAGCAGGTAAGTGTGCAGTTGGGATGAAAGGAAAGAAGATAGAAACGTTGAGAGTCTAAGGATGAAAAAATAATGGAAGAAAAAAGAAACAGAATTTGAAAAGCAGTGGATGATAACAAACTTTGGACTTGTAAGGGTAAACTGTATTAGTTTTATTGTATTAGTTGGCCTACAGGCCACCCCTATGCCTGCAGTGGCTAGCATAGGTTTTATTCTTTTCAGTAAAC
>JAFIDM010102801.1:0-10813 GCA_023159025.1 Thereuonema tuberculata | reverse complement strand
AAATTGTAATCATAAAATTTGGTATTTGAATATGTCTTGATGAATTTATGAGCTATGAAAACGAACAGTGAAGGACCACAGTGTCTATGACGTGGACTGAACTATATTCTTAGAAGTAGAGCCAACCTTGTGTTCCAAAATCTAAAGTTTATTTGTAGTTTCTTAGCTTACAAGAGAAATTATATTGTAATTCTTAATACAATAGAATGGAATTATTTTAAGGTGTTTGCACCGCTTACATTTTTCGCCATGTTACAACAATGATATTTTATTTTATTAAAAAAAAAAAGGTTAAAAGTTTCCCTCTACAGCCGTATGTACGCCTTGAAATCGTGAGAGTTAAGGCTAACTAAAAGGACTCAGTTGAGATCGGTTGTCAGCCCTATGTACATACCGCCTTTAATCCCCTGTAAATATGGATATCCATTTTTCAGAGAGGGCTAGGTCGACTCTGGAGAAGAATTGAGTGTGGAAAAGTATGCGATCTCCGCCTGGGAAAGGATGAACTCGGCTCTTCCAGGCTGCAGTCAGAAGCCGTACCACTGGGCTACTGCCGATCAGTCATACGAAATTTTCTTTATAAAACTGTTTTAAGTGAAGAATTCGGTAGGAAAGTACAACTAAAACTTAATAATAATAATAACAAATAAATAGTAAAAAAGAAAAATGGGAGAAAAACATGTAAATTTCTCAGTATTTTGTCAAATTAGCGACCCCGTATACGAAAAGATAAAAGATGGGAGTAGGGTGTGGCATGACTCTTATGTTCATTCGTCTGTCTATCCGTCTGTCACGCTTCAGCACAAACTACAAGTCGGACAAACTTGAGTCATATCTTACTAAAACCCATATGACTTGTAAAGATATAAAAATACTCTACTTCCGGTCTGCGCTCACTTCCTGTCTCATAAGAAGTGAGAGAAAATAAAATACTAAAGGATAGCATTGGTTTTATGTACAATATGAAACCACTTTTTTTCTTTTTTCTTAGTGGATGATTTAAAATGAGAAAATGTAGGAAATTAAAATCATATATAATTAATAACTGTTTTCGGTTCTAAGATACGAGGATTTTAGTTTAAAACGAAAAACAATTTTAAAGAAGTTTCTGAAGGTACAAGGCGCGGGACCCTAGGTAACCTCCTCTCCATCTACAGACGGTCCTCGGATAAACCTAAAGATCCTCGCAAATTGTATTAGCCCGAGACCTCACAAGGTACTGTACCGGAAATACAGGTTAACTCAGAATGACTATACTATGCTTAGCGATCCATCATCTAGTGGCACTGAATATGCAGAGCTCGATTTTTGTGGACGGTGGAGTGGATGAGACTGGAGATCAAAATAATACTTCTCATCTTTTAAGTTTGACCAATTAATAAGCATAAGCTGTAAAATCAATGTTGATTCAACAAAACAAAAGTATCGGTTAAAAACGGACCAAAACTTTTGAGATAAGCAAAGAACATTCACGTAAAGTCCGAGACAATAGCCTCTTCCGAGGCTTCTCGCAAAATGTCGACACATACTAATTTACAAAGCAGCGCACACAAAATTATATTGCATATATAAATTACAAGTAATACTGCAAGTAATTCTACTTACACTACAATTTTGCGTGCGCTGCTTTGTAAAATAGTGTGTCTCGATATATTGCGAGAAGCCTCGGAAAGAGGCTATTGTCTCGGACTTTACGTGAATCTCGAGATCATCTCGATTGTCACGACTCATCTGTCAGACTATGTCAATATGGCACTCAGCATTACCGGAAATAATCAAATGTATACAATTGCATTAAAAGAATCTAAAGCCCCCGCGAACACCATGCAACTTTCCACCAACTTAGTCGGCCGATTTTGACGTCACGAGTTGACAGAGACAGCAACTTGACACCAACTTTAGTCGTCCGATTCGAGTTGTTCCTATACCAGCAACTCGGAAAGTTGCTTGGAAGTCGGTCGGAATTACCAAATCACAGGGCAGCGTTGGAACACGTCAGTCGTTACGTCCCGCCCATGGAAGAAATGGCGTCCAAAATGATGTTCGCCAATTCGATTCGAAGACAAGCGCGTAAACAATGAATATCAGAGTATTGCGAGTTTCTTTAATGTATGTATTTAATTACTGAAATGCAGTAATTGTATGCAGCAGAATTTATGAGAGAGGTTTCAAAACCTCGATTTTTTTCGGATTTTCCACATCGGCTGGGGGAAACGCATTGCATTATGGGTTTTTTGTTATCACGGTCGACTCATTTGCGAGTTGCATGGTATGCGGGGCTGACAAAAGTTGGCGGGCTCGAAGTCGGACGACTAAAGTTGGTGTAAAGTTGCATGGTGTTCGCGTAGCTTAATATCTTTAGGTAAAAAATTTCTTTTGTACAGTGGAACCTCGCTATTCGTACACAATCCGTTCCAGGAGGCAGTTCGAATGGCGATTTGTACGAATGGCGAATCATTTTTTCACATAAGATATAATGTAAATTGGATTAATCCGTTCCATACCCACAGATGGTTGCTTATTTAAACCTTTGTAATAATATTTTAAGCATAAAATACATAAAAACTATGAAAACGATATGGTTGATTTCGCCATGCCATACTGAGTTGCCAGGTCAGACACGAGTTCCACTTTCAAACTTCGCAACGAGTTCTTTTTTTCAATTCAATTGTCGTTCTCACTGCTTTCCTTTGTAGGCTTGGTTGAATCAGTAATCTTTTTTGGACCCATGGCTGCATTATTTTTAATAAAAATAAAAAAAAAAATAACAATAAAATAGCACAAAGTTTCACGAAGCTTGCGTGGATGATGCGTAGCGTACGGAAGCTAGCACGAGACTGAGCTGAAACGATCGCGTGGCGCGGCCAGTAACAAGGTCACGCTGTCCGAATCACAGGGCAAGCGTACGAATGGCGAGTTGAATTTTATTTAAAAAAGTTAGACGAATAACGAGTTGTACGAGTAGAGAGGCGGACGAATGGCGGGGTTCCACTGTACTATTATTTATTATTAGCATTGAAGATAAATTCAAACAACTTTATTAAATTAAATAAAAAGAAGTATTTAAATACGATTTTTTAAAAATTTTTCGTGCTTTCTTATTTTACGAAACAAACTATCAGAAGTGATATGCAGATAGATCGCAAACATTTATTTTTAAAATTATCAGTTTTCAGTAGTTTGATACTACAGTGATATACAAGAGAAACAAATGTGGTAACGAAGTATTAAAATATTTAATAATTTAGTCTAATTACAAGAAAAAGTAATTTACAAGAACTTACGTTTATTTTACAGTTTTACAAAATTATTAAGTTTTTATTATCATCCATCATTTAAAAAGTTGTAAATTTTTAGTGTTTAAAGAAAAGCTTTGTAAAAGGTGTGTTTTAAAGACGACGAAGACTATACTGCGCCAAGTACCGGAATATAATTCGTCGCCTGTACCCTTATTCAAAGTTTATCTTTATATATTATAAGTTTTATATTTTTCCAAAAGGATGGATGAATAATATTTCAAAACAATCACGTGAAAAGTACTTCAGGTAAATGAATTATTTTTGTAATTTGATTAAATCGAAGAAATGTACAGGGTAAAAGGGGAGAGAATATTGAGGAAGACTCCTACGATCATCAGCTTGAAGATAATGCGCATAAGAAAGCATCTCAGTGTAGTCTGGATTCCAACATGGACCAGCCTATGTTTGTAGCTTCTCTGATGCCTGTTTGAATCCAGACAACAGTGAGATGCTTTCCTCCGTCCATTCAAAAGCAGATGATCGCAGGAATCTTCCTTCAAACTTCTCTCCCCTTTTACTCCTATTTGTTCGATTTTTCTTCATTTTTCTTGACAATAAATCTGTTCTAAGGGTAAAAATGTCTTAAGAACTTGTAGGAATATGCTCAGCTGTTAGTGAGCACGTAGTACTGAGGCATCAATTGTTGAACTCGGGAGACCAAATAATCGCGATCATACTTTTAAATTGGTATTAACAAGTTAAAAAAGTTAAAGCTGTATCGCTACAGGCCATGTAGGTCCTTGGGTGAACGGAAGGTTAGGCTCCCAGCGATTCCCTTGTTCAAATGGTCAGCAGGACGCTCACCCGCCTTAAGTCAGTATCGTACCGCATTTTAAAGAATCTAAACGTTTCAGTGAGGGATTCCGATTCATTTTTGAGGGAGGGCCGGGTAAAGGCAGAAATAAATGGCTACGTTTTAATTTGGACCATAAATATGGGAATACCACGTTTTATGAAAATCCGTCTAACCGTTTTCGCGTGCTGCGCGGACAAAAAGAGAAAAGTTCAAGTGGAATAATAAAAAATGCGCATGCTCAGTTAATAAATAAATAAAGCTGCAAATAACACATGTAAAATTTAAGCATTTCTAAGTTAAAAGATATAATAAGCTTTTCGGTAGACGGACTATTCTTCATCAGTTGTGTTAAAGCGTTAGAAATACATAGAAAATCACAATAATTCACGTTTTCTATCATTCTTACAAATACTTGGCAGAAATAATGAAATGCTGTAGGAAGAGGCCAATACACAAAGTAATATAAATAATAATTTGAAACATGTTTAAAGCCCATGCAGTTTCACCTTAAAATACACAATAAACTGAAATTTAAAATACTTTAAAATCAAATAACAGAATCGTTACAAACTGCGGCGTTTGACTGTGCGTGGGTGACATTCTATTTCCGGGGATCAGTATAAAGGTCTTTCCATTAATTCCCTCAGTCAAAAGTGAAAAGTTCCACAAATGCAAATGCTCGTGTTGAATCCAAAGTTCTATTGTATATTATTTAAAACTACGATCTTTCCAAATTATAAATTTAAAGAAAAAAAAAAAAAATAAATGTAACTTAATTAGTTTGATTGCTGTAAATCTTTCAAAAGTTCGTATTTTGTTTGTTTTGTTTTTTTTTGAGTTCATTTTTATTCGCCTATTCCACTCCATAAAAAAGAAAAAAAAAAAAATTCACTACGACAGGAAAAAACAAATCTACTCCAAAATTATTTATTTTAAAATTACCAACTATAAATGTGACTAGAAAAATATCAACAGATTATTCTAAAACAAAATAAGCAATGCGTCGTACCATTATGATAACTAAGCTCCAATCGCTACAGCAGCCATTTTCCCTAAACTTCGAACTTGTGTATGAAATTGTCGTTCGTATTTATCTATATAATAAATAGTGTAAACAGCGTGAGTTTCTCCAAGACTAATAGGACTAGAGTCAAGATTAACAATTCATACGCTTATTTAGAGGTTAAAGCTGTGTGCTACACAGCCAGGGCCGCGCCAAGCGAGGGTGCAAGGCGTGCATGACAGCCGGGCGGCAGGTCTTGGGGTCGACGGGCGGCAGGGCGGCAGGTCTTTCTAGTGTAGAAATACTAATGGAAAGGAAATATATGCAAAATATATAATCTATATTACTAAAATCTTTTATTTCTCTGTCTGTGTGTCTGTCTGTCTGTCCGGCGCAGTTTTCTGTGAGAATGAAAAATAGAAAGAATATTTACAATGAAACATCCGCGACAGGAATCGAACCTGAAACCTTCTGATCCAAGGTCAGACATCTTATCCATTAGGCCATGGGAACTACAACTCTCTTCATATTGTTTTTTTGACTTATCTGTCAAAACTGAACTGACTTTGACTGAAAAGTAACAATTGTAATAAAAAAGAAAGTCAAAAAAGAAAGAAGCAGTACTTTATTAGGTACAGTACGATTCTCCCGCTTATTCTAAAAGCAGTCGTGGATTGAGAGAATATAGACATCAAAAATTAAAATAAAAAAAAAAAAAAAAACTTTAAAAAAATTTTAGTTTTATTTTACTTGATGTAATTTGTGTGTGCGTTTTTTTTAATAAATAACAAATTGTTTTCCGTTACATACGCGAGGCTTCCGGAGCGAAGCGACGGGTAGGCGACTAGTTATATATACATTTGTTTTATTATGAAAAATATTAAATTTAGGCTAAAATAAATTTAGCATATTAGAGGCGGCAACTTTTGCCTGGCACCCCGGCGCCAACATAACTTGGCGCGGCCCTGTATGTAGCTACATCTGCAAAATTACTTGCGCGCCATCTATCGTGCAGCAAGACGAACTTTCTCTCTGAGCGAGGATGTTACTTCTGCGCCGCTTTTAACGTGCAATTTGATTTCTACACAAAGTATCATTCAATTTTAATGTTAATGTTTAATTTTAGGCACGATGCTCAAATCAATCTATTCTTCTGTAAAGCATATGAAATTTCATGCTTAATTTATAAATATATAAAACATATAAATTTATGTCCTTAACAAAGTCGTCTTTTCTAAGTATTAATTTTCATTTTAACTCATTAATAATAAAAAAGAAGTGTGTTTCCGTTAAATCACGTAGGATTTTCCCGTCCATCGTTTAATAAAGAAGACTTCTGAAATCTCCAATGCATCTGGAAAGGCACTCCACGTTTCCATGGGTTTCTTTCTATTGTAGCAAATGCCATTAAATCTGTGGGGGCTACTCGGGGGAGGCGGATTATCGATTGGGCGGAGGAAAAGCCTTGGCTTCTTCCCTCCAGTTGCTAAGACGGCGACATCGTCCATCTCCATATTCATAGCATGCAGATAACCATCTGCCACTGCATGAATTACATGCAAATGAAGAATAATTCTAATTATGCCACCAATTTCGGCTGCCGTTTTGAAAGGGGTGGTGGGGCTAAAAGATGATAGCGGAGCAGACACAACTGCTCGCATTCCGCAGATAAATTTAGCACGGGGTTGAGTGTAGGCGGGCAGTAATCCACACGTCTGCACCTGGTCATTGCGAACTCATCAGGGGGACCCGTCCATGGAGTCGGCACAAGTGTAAACACGTCCTCGGCAAATATTAACATCTTTTGTTTCAGCAGATGATTCTTCATTA
Source organism: Thereuonema tuberculata (assembly GCA_023159025.1). Classification (NCBI taxonomy): domain Eukaryota; kingdom Metazoa; phylum Arthropoda; class Chilopoda; order Scutigeromorpha; family Scutigeridae; genus Thereuonema; species Thereuonema tuberculata. The sequence goes on along the minus strand of JAFIDM010102801.1, from coordinate 3,885 downwards.
GAATAACGGAACAGACAACATTAGTCATCTTCTACATTGGTAAGATAGTCAACTGTGTAATTTACCAGTCATTAATGTCTACGTGTTTCGTAAATTACTTATAAATCATTATAATGTGTTTATATTTTACCATTTTCATATTTAGTATAAAATACACAAGAATAAATATAATTTTAAATGACCAAATAAAAAAACAATGAATCAAATTTCCCGAACTATATAAACGAAGTCATCACTAATTATTAATTAATTTTCAATTATAATAAATCAATCTTACTTTTTTTATAGTATTCTTATAATTTTAATAGAAATCTTTCAATATTAAAATAAAAATCTGCACAATAATTGAATTCCTTCTTCTTATTGTTTTAATTTCTTACTCTCTTATTTAAAAAATAAAAAAAAAAATGCTCCATATGTATTTAAAAAAAGAAAATATTAACTTTTAGTATTAAAAGCTTTAACAACATTATAAATAATTAACTAAAATTTAATATAAATTTACAATGAAGTATTTTAGCCAATTATTACAAAAAAAAATTAATTCTATTTGTTATATTAGAAACAAGAGTGATTTAATGTAAGATCAATGCGGCTTAATGATTTTTGTGAATTATTAAAATTCAATAACGAAAATTCATGAAACATTTAAATCAGAATTAATTAAATTTCTGAATGTTAGAATATTCAGTAATTAAGTTACTGTGATGTGTAATTAATTCTTTCAGCAATTAAAAGGAAAAAATTAAAAGCTCGTGGTAGATAAGACAGAATTAATTAATTTTTAAATTTTTTATATAATATAATTTATATATAATGTAGAATATTGTAAATACATGTTATTTAATATTCTATGTAATTATATATGATTTCATAAATAGTTTCCAAAAGAAAAAAATTAAAATTATAAAATTAATGTTATTTATTTAGTTACCAATTCAAAATAAAAATCTGAAACTTCATTACTTAATTTAATTAAATATGATGAATATTAATTAATTTCACTTGTTGATTAATGTCAAAGCCTTACTGAAATCAGTTGATAGCCAACATTATTGAAATAAATCAAATATTAATTTAAAACAAGAAACAAAATTTGTAGTTTAAAAAAATTTGGGATTAATTGACTTTAGAATTAACTTTAATTATTTTAATTTATTTTAATTACTACGACGATTGTCACTTTCGAGTCAAACCACTTGTGACTGAAACTTAGTTAAATAAACGGATATTTACATTTGAATACAATGTAAGAAATTATTTATTTTATAGTGAAAGATGATTTTGACATTTTATTCCTCAAACAATAAACTTCCGAAAAGATACATAAAAAAAAAAAATGTAGTAATACACTATAGCAATTTATTACTGCATTCAGATGTGGGGGAGTTTTTAATGCTTCCTCAGTGGCTTTAATAGAGTAAAGGGTGTTATTAAGCTTAGTCAAATATCAGTATTAAAGCAATTGAGATCCCCTTCATACAATTCATGAAATTCGTTGACTTAGAATAGAAACCGCAGGAATAACAAATACGCTTCTTGAAAATAAGCTACTATTTTGTATTATATTTTTATGATCAATTCGACTGGCGCTTGATACCAAGATAACATCATTGTTGAGAATTGTTATTGATTATCTATTTTAAGAGCGGTTAAAGATGCAGGAGGCGGAACAATTGTAAATAAAGCAAACGCTTTTAAATAAACAAACACTTGATTGTATTAAGATGGAGTGGATGAAAACGAACGACTTCTTTCAAGGAAGGGATAACACATAATTGAAAAAATGAAATAAAAGACTGAGTTTAAATCTTAATATGTCGTCGATATAGTAAGATTGATTTCCGGTGTTCAAATGCACTTCCATTGGTAAATAAACCGGAATTGACTCCGGAAGACCGACAATTTTAGATAAATTAGCGCTTTCTTAATATTAAATGTATCGTTTAATATATACATCTACAATATAAAATAAGTGATTGATTTATTAAACGAAAATTCACGAATTAAGCTGGAAATTGCAGTACGAACTTAGTACTTCCGGAGTCAAAATTGCCGATTGAAATACAAACAGAAAGTCGGGCATTCACTTATTAAAAAATAAAAGTTTTGAGACAATATAAAAAGAAAACGAACTTGTTTTTCTTCAATAATTGTGTTGGGTAGAAGTCTCAGATTTTCTTTATATTAAATGGACCATGAGCAATTTTTAGATTTTTTATTTTATTTGAAATGCACTATTTGTTTCATAATGATAAATTATATTTTGAGATACAAGTGAGAAGTAGTCATTCCAAGAGTCTAATTTATCAAGGATAAAGTCACTGTATGGTCTTTGTGTCCATAGACAAGTACGGAAAGCGATTGATCTCGGCATTTGCCGACAATGCGAATACGCGATTGGCTGAAGGCCGCCACGTGACCCCATGTCCGCCATTTTCGCGACATCGCTTAACTTGTGTCGACGACAATACATTAGACGCTGATTTTGCGAGGCGACTACATCAGTTGCTCATACTTTTTATCATTTTTTTTTTTTATAAAATAGAATGCCTGGTTTTGCTGCCTTCGGGTGTAGCAACAGAACAGGGCTTTTGTTTTGCTTTCGACGGGAGAACGAAATAAACTTCGTTTGAAATGCTAGCTACACAACGTTGGCAGGAAAGATTTTGTGTATAAATATGCAAGACTCTGTGAAGTAAGTATTTATTTTCTTCTAGAATACATTTATTATTTACAAAAAAATAACCTCTATTTTTAAAACAATAATTGTTGTTTTCCTGTAATTACAGAAGCATTTCACAGAAGATCAATTTGAAAAACATCGTGCTGACGGTAAACGAAAATTAAAACCAAATGCTGTGCCCACGATTTTCATCCATCGTCCTGAGGAAAAACGAAGAGAAGAAAGAAGGGTTGCTGTCAAAAAGGTCCTTTTCAGGACCAAAAATTTATATGGAAGAGAAACCATTTTGATGATTATTTAAATAAAGTAAAAAAAAAAATGTTTTTTCTAGGTATGGAAGACATCATCAAGAAATTTGTGATTATTGCTGTATCACTGTTATTAAGAAGATATGGCCAGTACATAGATTATATTTCCTCATTTATTTTCATGAATTATTTGATATTAACGTAAACAAAATAAAACGTTCTCGTGCGTACTGAAAAAGAATTCTCTTAATAACTAGACCTGTACTGGAATCACATTCATTTGTAAAGGAGAAAGGTAAGTTACTGTTAAGAAATCTCAGTATTTAATAATCATTTTATAAGTCAAAAATTAACTAAATTGCACTATATATATATTGATTTGTGTATGCATATAAAATATAATTTTTGAAAAGTAGATTTCGTGTAATTGCTGTTCAGTGGTTTAAAATTAGACGAAAAATAATACTAAAGAAATAACAGTAATTTGAATAAATATTTTACGTTTCGTTGAATTCATTACTAAAATGATGCTTCCAAAATCAACATGCTATTATTATTATTATTACTATTTTTTATGAAGATATTGTTATATCTATGAACATCATGCTCTTAACAAAATGATTAATATTGTTTCATATCCATAGCAAGAAAAGTAATGCAATTTACTGGACTTAATTATGTTTCTTACACAACATGTTTTAATTTTTTTTTTGGAAATTCAGTAAAAAAGTTTAGAACTATAACTTAAAAATTTTAAACTGAAATTCTCAACATATATTACATGAATATATACCTAAGTTGCATTTGTGTGTAATAATTTGTTAGTGAATATGAGCAGGATGAATTTAGAAGTAAGTTATCTTTTCTATATTTTAATAATATAAATATCTTAAATAATTTTTTTTTAAATAATAAATTTTATGTTTTTAAAATCTTTTTTTAAAAAAAAAT
>JAFIDM010102798.1:0-10816 GCA_023159025.1 Thereuonema tuberculata | reverse complement strand
GTGAACTATTTAGTCTTGTGCGTTTTTGTTTTATTTCTCATATAATTATTTGCACGCACATTTAATTTTTGCATTGTAAAAATTTCTAATAAATTGAGGAATTTTTCTTTCTTAATCCAAGCATCAACAGCAATGAGAAACACGAAGTAATTTTATAAAATGTAAAAGAAATCAGGAATTTTTTCAATACAAAATACAAATACAAACACAGAGTTTAAAGAAATTAAACTTTTAAGTAATTAAGTTCCAAATTATGTATTTGGTAAAATTCTTTTACCTATTTATCAAATTTATGAATCTATTACATTATTCTAAACAGTTTGCTTTAATTGAGTATGCTTATGTCAAAAAAAAAGGAACAGTCAATTTTCGAAATTTGATGAGGAACAGTCTGTTTTCGAAATTGTCTCTAATATTCTGTATATTATTATTATATTTAAAAATTATGCTGTTGTTTTGTGATATAAATAATTATCACATAATAAATGCGGGTCTTAAAAAGGAAATTTTAAAACTTGTTCATTACAATTAAAATTAATTCTTGAAATACAAGTGTTAAACACACTCTTTTGACAAAAAATTCGACACACACCGAAAAAATTATTTGGTAGTAATGAAACTTCACATGCAACAACTTTTTGACGAAAAATACTCAAATTTTCAAAAATTCCCACACAATGAATGAACAGCCGGAGCTAGAGAGCATTGGAACTGAGCTGGATGGAAAAACCAAAGAATCGCTCAGTATTTGGACCATAGCGATATCGCAATTAGACGATGATGACATGAATTTGTCCTAAACGGCAGATGTCAGCAACAAGAGGGCAGAGAACCAGCGCAGATGTGTCTGGAGACTGCTCGGACATCGTGAGGATTCCGCTTTTATTGTAGCACGCCACAAACACGACAACAGCGTGTTATGATCTGGGGTGCCAATTCGTTTGATAGCCGAAACCCTTTTCTTAGTTCTCCGTGGTACTATCAAAGCACATGGAGCATTGATAAAATTTTACGACCAGTTGTGTCACCGTTCCTTTCGCGGCACCCCGGGCTTACTTTTCAGCAAGATAATGTCCGACCACACACAGCACGCCCCTCCATTCATTTTCTTCGTGAATGCGACACACTTCCGTAGCCAGCCAGATCGCCAGGTCTCTATCCTATTGACCACATTAAGAATGTGATAGGGCGACGCCTACGACCATTCCAGAATGTCGACGAATTAGCTCTTCAATTGTAGGGAGTTTGCCAAGAAATTCCCCAGAACATCATCTCCTAATTGATTCAATCCTTGCCACGTCGGCTAACAGCTTGGTATCCAAGCCAGAGATTTCCAGCGCTCCTCACTTTATGTAGCTCTTATGTAGCTAAAATTGACCTCCTCACTTTATGTAGGTCTTTCTGCATAATATATCATCCAATTGTTCTGAAAGTCCAATCACTTCATTTTTTGTATATGTATATTAAAGAAACCAAATATTGTCTCAATTGAATGCTTCCTTCTTGGTGCATCGATTTTGTTGTCCAAGAGTGTAATTAAGAAAAGGTTCAATAAAGATTCAAAAATAAAAATTAAATTTTGTTAAAAAAAAAATCTCGATTTTATTCTTTGTGTACCTTTGTTTCATTACTGTTTTAAAAAAACTGTTTCGATTAAATTGTTATTAATACTCGTCTTTACAAATTAATTTTCAACAATCTACAAAATATTTTTGAATATCAAAATATACTTGAATATCGAGTCGATATTTTTTTCAAAAAATATAAATATAATATTAAAATTAACCTGATATTTAACTCTTGCGGTGAATTAAAGTGAAGTCCGGAGGGCCTAATTGGTCAAATCCACTTTCCCCACCTCCACGTGGGGCCCCCTGGGATCTTTTAAGATGCGAAAGAGAGAGTGGTGTGCGGAAAGCAACGGGAAGCTACCGCATTTACTTTTCCCAAGAAAAACTGCAAACATGGCATGATGAATCTTTCCTCGGCAAAAAATTCCGGACGTAAACTATCCCCCCATTCGGATGTCCGGGAGGGGGATACTGAGGAAGGTTATATTATGAAGCAAATAAACCGACAGAAGAAAAGAAGATTGAGGATTGGATCATGGAATGTGAGAACTCTTCTTCAAGCGGGGAAGTTGGAAAACTTGAAGGAAGAAATGAGAAGAAACAGAGTGGATGTGATGGGAGTATCAGAAGTGAGGTGGAGAAATAGTGGTGAGTTGGTGAGGGATGAATTTAGAATGTTTTATTCAAACGGTGAATGTAAAGGAAGTCATGGTGTTGGTGTACTACTGGGACAATGTGTGAAAGATAAAGTGATATCAGTGCGTTATGTAGATGATAATGGTGAGACTACAAGGGAAAAAAATGGACTTAGTGCTAGTGCAAATTTACATGCCACATAGTGGATTAGAAGACGAGAAAGTGGAAGAATACTACGAGAAGATAGAAGAAATAGTTGAGAAAGAGAAGAAGGGTGCATGTATAATCCTAATGGGCGACTGGAACGCAGTAGTAGGAGAAGGACAAGATGGAAAAACGGTTGGAAAATATGGACTGAGAAAAAGAAATTACAGAGGAGAATCTTTGGTAAATTTCTGTAAACGGAATGAAATGATTGTTGGAAATACGTTATTCCAACAGCATAAAAGAAGACGATACACGTGGACATGCCCAAGGGATGACAGTAGATATCAGATAGACTATATACTCGTACAGGAAAGATACCGAAATTGCTTAAAAATTGCAAAGACTCTACCAGGAGCGGATATTAATTCAGATCATGTCCTACTGATAGCCGAAGTAGATATTCGTCTGAAAAAGATAAGAGGAAGGCAAGTGACGAAGAAGTTTGATATAGAAAAACTTATGAACGAAGAGGAAAAAAGAAAATTTGAAGAACATTTTCAAAAGAAAGCCTCTAATTTAGAATCCACACCTGAAAATAGTAATGAATACTGGACTCATCTAAAAAGCTGTATACAGGAAACAGCAGAAGAAACAATAGGATACAGAGAAGGTAAGAGTAATAAGAAACCTTGGGTCACAGGGAAAATGTTGGAGAAGATGGAGGAAAGGAGAAAATGGAAAAACATCAACACAGAAGAAGGTAAAAGAAATTACAAGAAACTAAACAACGAACTAAGAAGAGTAACTGATAAGGCGAAGGAAGACTGGATGAAACAGAAATGTGAAGAAGTAGAGGATCTAGAGAGAAAAGGAAGATATGATTTAATGTACCGCGAAGTAAAATGTTTGGATTTCACAAATAAGAATAAGAAATCCATGTGGTTGATAGAAGACGAAATCGGCAATGAAATAACCGACAAACAAGGAATTTTGAACAGATGGAAGAAGTATGTAGAAGAATTATATGAGACAGGGAATCGTCCAGATTACTTAGCTATAGAAGATGAAACAGCTGTATCAGAAGACGAAAAAGGATGTTGTATTCTAAGGGAAGAAGTTGAGCTAGCGATTAGGGAAATGAAGAATGGGAAAGCAACAGGAGTTGATGGAATACACATTGAGTTAGTTGGGTGAAGACAAGAAGCAAATACTATCATTACGCAATGAAATATATGAGAAAGGTGAATGGCCTGATGATTTCATGGAAACAGTATTGCTACCAATACCGAAGAAAAATAATGCAAAGAAGTGCAGTGAGTTCAGGACTATCAGCCTTATATCGTACTCAGCGAAGATTCTTCTGCGAATACTGAACAGACGTTTATATTCTAAGGTGGAAGGAGAGTTGGAAGAAGAGCAGTTTGGTTTTAGGAAAGGAAAAGGTACGAGAGATGCAATTGGACTGTTGCGAACAATCGGCGATAGATATCTAGAAAAAAATAAACACTTATATGCAGTATTTGTGGACCTGGAAAAGGCTTTTGACAGAGTGGATTGGAATAAACTTATGGAAATCTTGATGAAAATTGGTGTGGATTGGAAAGAGAGAAGGCTAATAACTAATCTTTATATGAAACAACAAGTCAAAGTCAGGATAGGAGAAAAATTGTCAGAGGGAAGTGGAATAGGGAGAGGGGTGCGACAAGGATGCCCTCTATCACCTACGCTGTTCAACATCTACTTAGAGGAGTTAGTAAAGAATTGTTTTCAGAACATGGGAGGGGTGATAGTAGGAGGAAGAAGAATAAAGTGCATAAGATTTGCTGATGATATGGCATTGTTAGCAGAAGAGGAGATGATACTAAGGGATATGCTACTGCAGCTGAATAACAGCTGTGAACAATATGGAATGAAGATAAATGTAAACAAGACAAAGACTATGGTTATCGGAAGAAAGACAAAGAAGATAAACATAAGTATTCGGAATGAGACATTGGAACAAGTGAACAACTTTAAATACTTAGGGTGTACTATAAGTAGTGATATGAACTGCTGCCAAGAAGTCAAGAGGAGGATAGCAATAGCAAAGGAGGCTTTTAATAGGAAAAGGAGCATCTTCTGCGGACCTCTGGAAAAAGATCTAAGGAAGAGACTAGTGAAATGCTTTGTGTGGAGTGTGGCATTGTATGGGGCAGAAACATGGGTATTACGACGCAGTGAAGAGAAACGACTAGAAGCATTTGAAATGTGGATATGGAGAAGAATGGAGCATGTGAAATGGACAGACAAAATAAGAAATGAAGCTGTGCTAGAAAGAGTGGGTGAAGAAAGAATAATGCTGAAACTGATCACGAAGAGAAAAAGAAACTGGTTGGGTCACTGGCTGAGAAGAAACTCCCTAATGAAGGATGCACTGGAAGGAATGGTGAACGGTAAAAAAGTTCGAGGCAGAAGAAGATTTAAGATGATCGACAACATTATGGTAAATGGATCTTATGTGGAGACGAAGAGGAAGGCAGAAAATAGGAAAGATTGGAGAATGCTGGGTTTGCAGTGAAGGACCTGCCCTTGGCAGAGAACTATGTCTGTATATATGTATGTATTAAAATTAAAACAGTACTATAAATTTTGCAAATTTGCAATATACTTTAAGAATCATAAAAATAATATACACTAAAGTCGTTTCTTTTAAAAGAATGAAGCAACGTCAGAGAACGAGTATCACATTATTCTTCAGCGAAGAAAATAGTTCCGGCGTTCTTGTTGTGGCATCCTGAATTTAGAAGATTATTGCTGATTTGAAGACATTAAATATTTTAAAATACAGAACATTTAACTGTTCAAGTTATGAGATTTGTTTATTTACGATCACTTGGTAAAGGAACATGCGATTGGTTAGTGCTGTTTAGAGGTTAATTTCAACATTGCAGCCTCCAGTGCAAAGTGCACGTCTCCTTATAATTATCTTAAAAGTAATTGTAAGGTCAATCGATACATAGCAGTGCGAAACAAAACATTTTAAATGTTTATTGAAGTTTAGTGAATTGGAGCAACACATGACGGTTAATGAAAAACAGCACTTTTGAGAGGAATATCAGTGGTCTTTTTATGCCATTCAGAAACAATTAAAAAAGAGGAGTTTTACTCACACCTGGCAAGAAGAGTCTCGGAAAATAAATACACTCATTAACAAAAAAAAAACGACGCACCTAGAAGGAGTTGTCCGATGGAGACCAAAATTGGTGGAGAGAAAGATTATATACAGAATAGAAAATGATTAAAATTTCAGACAAATTGAATGATTTATTTCAGAGTTACAGAGATACAAAGTAATGAGCTCAATAAGGTGTTAACCCATCTCTACCTCGAATGCAAGCTGCCACACGACGTGGCATAGAGTGATAAAGCTTCCTGATGGTCTCCTGCGGTCTTTCTTGACAAATTTGCTCCAATTGTCGGGCTAGGTCATCCACATTCCCTGGTGGATGCAGTCGCCTTACCATCATATCCCAGACATGCTCGATTGGAAAGAGATCTGGGGATCTGGCTGGCCAAGGAAGTGTTTCACAAGCTGCAAGACAGGTCATAGTAATACGTGCCGTATGTGGTCTGGCATTATCTTGCTGAAAAATAAGGCCAGGGTGCTGCAAAAGGAAGGGTAGCAAAACAGGTCTCAGAATGTCGTCGACGTACCGCTGTGCTGTACGTGAGCCGCTAATGACGACCAAAGGGGTCCGGCTGTCAAGAGAAATGGCACCCCCGACCATAACTCCTGGTTGAGGGCTTGTGTCGCGTGTAATAATAAAAGCAGGATCGGCACGCTGCCCTGGACGTCTCCTGACACGTCTGCAAAGATCTTCAAGACACAGTTGGAAGCGGGATTCGTCGCAAAACACTATACGTCCCCAGTCAGCATTATTCCAACCGGATCGAGCCAAGCACACCTTAATCCGGCCCGACGGTGTGCAGACGTGAGTGGCAGGTGGCGTAGCGGTCGGTACGAGCGTAGATGTCGCTCTCTCAGCCGTCTGTGACAGCTGATTTGACAATCACTCTATCTTTCCGCTCTGCTATGGCACTAGATCGACCGCTACCTTCATGAGGCTGAAATCTGCCATTGTCCACCCATTCCTGGCAGCATCTTCTAATCGCCGCATCACTTCGACCCATATGACGAGCGATTCTCCGATTTGCCCAACATGCCTCTTTGTATCCAATGATACGACCTCTTTCGAACTCTGACAGTTGCACGTAATGAGCTCGAATCAAGCGGCGAGGCATTTTTTCAGTCGTTGAAAAGTATCCTAACTCGCAATGCAACAGAAATTTTGAACATCAGATTGAGAATCGCTTCTTATATACACCTGCTGAGTGCGCAGTTCCGATGCGCTGTAGCTCTCCCTATTCATTCATTGGACACCAAAAATTTAATCATTTGCATGGGCGGTCCCAATGTCTTTGCACATGAAATTTCATTACAATCGGACAACTCCTTCTAGGCAAGTCGGTTTTTTTGGTAATGAGTGTACATCACATTCTGATAAATTACATGATTCATTTCTATGCACTGCAATCACAGATAAGATGCAGAATTAGATGCTTTTACAAAATGAAATATCACAGGAAATGTTCTTAAAGAAATTACTGACGATCCGGAGTTGCAAAGTAGTTCCCGCAGTACTAGATAATATAGAAGGCAGTATAAAATTGTTTGATTTTGATTTTAGTATCGGGTAAAATTCACGATTGTGTGACAGTGAAGATATACTCACTTGGTCTCACAAATATTTGTTAGTTTTTACATGAAGAGACATTTTAAATTTGGAAGCAGAAATTTGGAGAAGTTTTATAGCATATACTATCAAATTAGAATACGAATTTTGGAATCTGTATTGCTTCATAGACCATGAAGTCCAACAAATAGTTATTAATCTAAACTCTTATTCTTCTGATAGTATGAGCAATACGAACCCATCAATTGAATGTGAACTTTTCACAGTGAAAACTGATTAATAAAGTTAAACACATCAAAAGCGAAAACTAAACTTAGCAAATACAATAAAAAAAGTAAACAAACAACGAAAAAGTGAAATAAAATTAAACAAAAAAGAAAAGAAATGTAAATAAAAACACACAAAAAAATGAATAGAAAGTAAAAAAACAAAAACAAATGAACGTTCCAATATCCTTTGTTTTACAAGCTGAATGCTGTAGCCATTAGATCACCATTACGTATGCATTGCTCCACGTGACGTCATTTTAATCTTTTCATGAAACTAACTTTAGTTTCGAAATTCAATCAGCAAAAATTATAGCAGAAACTTTTTTACTGTTTACAATACAATGATGACAATAAAGAATTATTAAAACCTCTTCATTAAAATCTGCGTAAGTTATATATTGCCATTTAACATTCCCATAATATTACCAATAAATGTTAATTGACAAATTATTTTTAAAAAAGTTTAGTACACCAAAATGAAGATGAAAACTCTCGCCTAATTCTAGAATCCTGCTATATAAAGTGCAAGCCATGGAAAAAAAATAGAACGAACTTTAAAGGTCAACAAAACTGCTTTTAGTAACTTTGTACATTATAAGGCAAATGTTTAGGGCAAATGATTTTTAGTTATTTGTAACAGAGGATGTCTAACGATTGGTTTTAAAATGAATCAAAAATATTATAATAGATGATATGTAAAGAATCATTATTTGGATTTATTGTTATTTTTCAAAACTTATTCAAATGAATTCATAACGAATATATAGAAGAGAAAACAGAATTTCTTCTCCTCCATTAATATCCGAAAGAAGTATTTCGCAAAGGAAGATGAAACATAGAAGGAAAATAAAGAAGTGTTTATTTTTATAGAAAATTATGCTTTATGAATTATTAAAAAATATAATAAACAGTGTACTGAAATATGAATAATTATTTCTAGTCCAGAAACATTATTAAAGTTCAACAACTGAAAACTGATCAGACATTAATAACAGAGGTTTAGCAGACCACTCATATTAATTAGAGATTGATGATAGAAATCAATATACTCAAGATATTTGCAAATTATCAATAGGCCAAAACTATTTCTCTGAAAATTCCAGGTTTAGTTTTATGTACCTCTGTTCGTAACAAATTATCAAAATTTATAATTATATAATATTATTTCTAATTTCCATTACTACTGAATCTAGATCAAAACCTGTAAGCTGTAGTATTTCTGTAATTCCTTCTTTATTTTTTAAAAAAAACCCTGATATGATAACATTACTGTTGCTTGTTTTATAACCAACTTTTCAAAAAATGATACTGGCCAACAAAATAAAAAGAAAGCTATTCTTGGATATACTTTGAACCCTGATTTCAAAAATGATAATGGTTTGTCTGCATTAGCTATAGTTGGGGAAAAACGATACGTTAGTATTTTTATATGGTCTGGCAATGCGAAGCTCGTGAAGACAAAAATATTAACTTACAACCTATTTCTTTAAATATTCAACATATTTCTATATTTAAATATAAATATATTTTAAATATTAATATTTTAAAGTATGTTCTTATTATTTAAATTTGACCTAACTTTGTCTTCACCATCTTCACATTGTAGGATTCCAATATGATGTATGTGCACATTGACATGATTTTTATGGTAGATAAAATAAATTTTTATCTTCCAGTACCTTTAAAAATAAATTTAGTTTAAATGAGAAATATTTTCTCAACGATATTCGTTTATGATGGGAAAATGTGTACAAGAAAACTCTTTTCACCAAACGATGCCATTAGTAGTCTTGTTGAACTTCCTTCATGAGACTTTGTTGAAAAACTAAAAACTGTGTGCAATAACACGCATGTTAAGGGCGTTCCTTTTAGTTCCTTTTTGATTTCTTTGAAGTTTCAACGTTGCATGTTCGCCTGCTTTAAAATTAAATCTATCGTTTTCTACTTTGTATTGAATCAATTAATTTAATGGCTTTTGATAAGTGTAATTTTACATTTAATATACAGAAACTAGCTGTTTTGCTGGTATTACGATCTCGGTCGAAAGTGAATTATTAAACTTCAATTTCAAAATGTCTTTTACTATATTTGTGGTGAATAGATTATAAAAAAAAGTAGGAAACCTATATCTGACTTTGTGAAGAAACCATGTCTTCGATATTTTAATGTCTAACTTGGAGACTAGGATAAATGGTGGGCTCCCAGTACTGTTTGCAATATTTGCACAAAGCATTCGCGACATTGGACAAATAGAAACAGAATGTGATTGAAGTTAGGGATACCAATGGTTTGGACGAAACCGAAAATCATAGTAAAACTGGTATTGTCCATGTAAATGTCGTTAATCAAAATAATCGTAGCATGCAGTCATATCCTACACCAGTGTTTCTCAACCTTTTAGTACTTGCGACCCAATTTTCAATCACAACTCTCATCGCGCCCCCCGAAAAAAAAAACCCTCCAAACCTATCTGTTCAACCAAAAAAAAAAAAAACTCATATAGTTTTTTAATAACATTTTTTTCTCGAAATGCTTGCGCCCCCCCTTTAGATTTATCGCGCCCCCCTAGGGGGGCGCGCCCCACAGGTTGAGAAACACTGTCCTACACTTTACCTACACTTTGCAGGACGATCTATTCCGCAATTAGACGAGATGCATATTTCATACTTCAACCACACACTAGAGCTACCAAAGGCTGGATCGTAGATACCTAACAACATACTGGCTAATGAATGTGAGGAAAGGGACAGTTGGATTGACAATTCGATTGATTGATGACTCTGCTGTAGCCTACCTGTAAAACTATAGCTGATACCATGAAATTGATGCCAGTTTTGAAATTAGCGCTAGAAACATATCTAAAAATAGTAACTTTAAAGGTAGAAAATTGTATGTTGACCATTGTAATGTATTAAAACTATTGAATATCTATTGAAGAATATCTATTAAAACCCAATTGAAAATGAAAAAAAAAATGGAAAAGGAGAAAATGGGTGAAGAAAAAAATACTTACTGGATCTGACCGCGAAGAGGACGAAATTGTAGGAGAAATGATTAAAGAAATCCTCAATAAAGTTTGAAATATAGAGAATAATGTAGAAGAAATTCCAGAGGACAATAAATACTTGAAGGAGGAAACAAGTAATTTGATTCAAAGATTAGAATTAGAAGATAGAGAAATACAAATAATGAAAAAGTCCATTGAGAAACTTCAAATTAGTTCAGAAAATCAAATAATTGAACAAAAAGAAAAAAATCAGGAAACAAGATGACAAAAGCCGGCGTTATAATATTATTATTGAAGGAATAAATGAAAAAGAGAAGGAAGATTGAAATATGACGGAACAGATTGTAACAGATTTCATTCAAACGAATTTCCAAATGACGCTAGAAATAGAAAACAAATAACAATATAGGATAAAAAATATCCTATATTTGAAGTACGGAGATAGATAAAAAA
>JAFIDM010102797.1:0-10817 GCA_023159025.1 Thereuonema tuberculata | reverse complement strand
TTCTGAAAAATATGGAGTAAATTAAAAATTTGCTTTTTAAAACATGGATGGGTTAATGAGTTACATTAAATGAAGCTACTTCTGTTTTCATTTAAAAACTGTCCGTTCCAACTATTTTAATTGAATTTGAATTAAGATCATTTGTAAGAAATTCAATTTTAGATGCATGACTGCGTTGGATTACTTTATTGGCAAAACAAAATATATTTACAATTACGTTTTATAATTATTTAACGTGCGTAAATTCGTTAAGAGTAATTAAATTTAGGTCAAACACACAATTAAATATTAAAATTTAAAAAAGTCAAATATAATCACAACGTTTCGACTTGCAGGTTGAATTAAATATTTAATTATAAAACTAATAAAGTTTCAAAATGTTCTGTTTGATTTATTTTTAAGACTTGGGACCGTTATTATTTAATATTTATATGAATTCCTTAAGCAATTGCATTGACCATTCAAATATTTATGGATAGGCTGATGACGTACTAATTTTCACTGAAGATAATGAACAATTAAACGCTTATAACAAAATGCAGATAGATCTAAATACTGTAAATAAATGGACAATGAATAATTATATGGCCATAAAGTTTAATAAAACATTGATCATGATAATGAAAAATAAAAATTGAATAATTCAAAAATATATATATCATGCATTACATAATATAAAGTGTAAAAATATGGAAAATAGCTATCCTATTAATAATTACCAATGTAACTGCGAAAAAATTGATTATATCACTCAACAAATATATTTAGGAATCTTTGTTGATGAAAAATTTTCATGGAATGTTCATTATCAGCATGTTATTAAAAAGCTAAATACATTAACGTATTTATTTCCTAATTTGAAAGAAATTATTCCTTTCCAACAAAAGTTTATTATTTTTAAATCATTGGTTGATTCAATCTTAAACTATGGTCTGGATTGCTGGATTTTTATGAATAAGAAGCAAAGGGAAAATATTAATAAGATATTTTTTAAAATATTAAAATGTTTTTGTAGATTTTAATAAAAAAGTAGAGATTAAAAAAATCGTATTAGAAAAAAATTTAAAATATTAACAACAGAAGAAAAATTCATATATAATGTAATAATAAAAAAATTCTTTGGAATAAAAAACGAAAAAAATAGATGTAAAGAAGAAAAAAAAAACTAGAAATAACTGGCTCAGCACCTTAAATAATAGTAAAATTAGAAATAATTATGGATATCGATCAAATGGTCATATAATATACAAATTATTTGAACAAATTAAATGGGAAAATTATGAATTTCAAAGAATTAAAGATATAAAAGAAAGACTAATTTATGACATTATTAATGAAAATATTAAACAACAAATACTATAAGATAAATATTAAATTACTATAAGTCATAAGTTATAATATTATATAATATGTTAAAGTAATTACTATAATAATTATTGAATTATTATAAGATAATATCAATATAAAGATTAAATTTCTTTCTTTGTACTTTTAATTAGCCTTTTCTTACTATTAGTTTATGCAATTAAGCAATTTATTAAAATTATTAATCTAAATTAAACTATTTTTTGTAATATATTTAAATTAAACTATATTAATTTAGTGCCTATATTACAGATGTGCATTTGTATAAGCACAACTAATAGGACTGAGGAACATTAAAAAAAAAAAAAAAAAAACTGCTTTCTCAGAGATAACTTTTTAAACACCCTCCTCTTTAGCTTTCACTAAAGGAAAGTATCCAAAATAATCCCTATTTTCATAAATGGAAATTGCATGGTTAAGTCTAACTATGGACCAACTATATCAATACTTTCATACCTATCGAAAATTGAAGAAACTTTTATCAAAAATTCAATAAATAAATTCCTAGAAAAAAATCAAATAATAAAAAAAAAATCAATATGCATATCAAAAAAATTACATAACCACCCTACTTTTTAGACAACTGAAATGAACTTAAAAACAAAAACTTAAATAAGAATAACTATATTTAAACCATTTATGTAGATCTTAAACAAGCCTTCTGATAGTCGCAATCATTATGACTTATTACAAGAACTATATAATATCGGCTGAAGAGATTAAATGCATATTTTACTCAAAAAACTACATAAAAAAAATAAAACTATAAGATAAATTCAGCAAGATATACAATTTAAAAATAAATGTGCCACAACGATTTGGAACCGATCTTATTTATATATATACAGGGTGCTGCAAAATTTGTATGTGATATTCAACCACGTGTAGGGGCTCAAATTACAATATAAATCAATATATTACTAATGAACCCATATCCGGAAACGCCCATTACGGCGCTAGGTAGTCGTAAAGTGAGCCTTTCCGAGAGAACACCATCCGAAATGTTTTGCAGGCGAGCCCACACAGTGATCTGGGGGTGCTATTTTGGTTTGTTTCAATTTTATTCGGCGTTATGTAGTATTTGGGTAATTATTTACAATAAAATAAAAACTAACAAAATAGAGTAAAAACAAAAATCGGAATATTGGTTGTAAACTGTTGTACATAGTATAAACATTTACAACTACAGTAAGTGAATTAATGAATTAATTGAATTCCATCTAGACAGATGGGATAGATGTGTCGGTCTATGGAACATAATGTAGACATAGTTTGAGCTGATTTTACAATTACACGAATATCTACACAGATTTCATAATACTGTAGACCTAAACAATGCAATTAAACAAATGTAGTCATTAAACTGAACAATGCAAAGAAACAGATTAAGAACTTATTTAATGCAAAGAACAACAAATCCGAATGTTCGCATTTACAATAAATGTTCAAAGTTGCCGTCTTCAATAATATCGCTGATGCATAGATGACAGCCGTTCAGAAGGGACTGTTGGCATCTGCCGACATATTCTGACGCAGCCGTAATGTGAACAGCAGCAGCTGCTATCCTTGCCATCAGATCCTCCTCAGATTCGACCTCTGTATCATAAATAAGATGCTTCGTTTGATCCCAGAAGTAGAAGTCGAGTGGAATGAAGTCGGGGGAGCGAGGGGTGGCCACAATACAGGTCCTCCCCTTCCGATCAATCTGTCTGGAAATGTGGTATCCAGATGATGGCGAATTGCCAGCAGGTTATGTGCTGGCGCACAGTCATGTTGAAACCACATCCTGTCTCTTATAGCCAATGGAGGAGTTACATCTTTGAAGAGTTGAGGTAGCACGCCAAACAGGAATTGGATGTAAATGCCTCCAGTGAGCCTAGATGGTAACATGTAAGGCCCAGTCAACTGGTTTCCAAGGATTCCAGCCCACAGATTCATTGTAAAGCGATCTTGATGTCATCGGATATGAAACCTGTAAGGATTCGCATAGGCACACACATGCGAATTGTGTATGGAAGACAGCGGTCCTGGTGAAGGCAGCCTCGTCCGTAAAAAGAACACGTGTGAGGAACTCGTGCTCTTCGGCGGTTCTGTCAATTACCCATCTAGCGAAATTTGTACGAAGTCGATGGTCTGCTGCTGTTGCTTCTGCTTCTTTTGCTTGTGGAAAGAATGCATACCATCGTCTCGGCAATTCTCCATATCAGTGTGTGGTCCATCGACTTCCCTTTATCAAGTCTAAATATTACAAAAGTTTCGATAAAATAACATTTATAGATACGAGCAAGAAAACAATATTAAAGAATTGTTAAAGTTTAAAGAAACCTTAGAATTAAAAATTTATTAAACAATCCAGCATAAATGTAATTAAAAATGTAATTCTTCGAATTTTACATTGTTACGGCAAAGTAAACACAAATCTTTTATTAAATCATTAGTCACTCTTACCAAGTTATGATTGACCTCAATTCCATCGTTCCTATTTAAATTCTTATATTTAGTGTTTCTAATATATATACTTTCAACTATTTTTCTCAGTTTCGATTCTTTTTCAACATACATGATTTTGACTTCATTATTCATAAAATGTCCCTTACTAATACAATGTTCAGCTATTTCTGATTTGTCAACCATGGAGTTCAGGTCACTCCTACCTTAGTAAGAATGGCTAATGATTTATTAAATGATCTGTGTTTACTTTGCCGTAATAATATAAAATTTAAAGAATTAAATTTTTAATTAAATTTATATTGGATTGTTTTTAATTTTTAATTGTAAGGTTTATTTAAACTTAACAATGCCTTAATGTTGTTCTCATTCTCGTATCTACAAATTGTTATTTTTATCGAAACTTTGGTAATATTTTTTAGGATTGATAAAAGGAAGAAATTATTATCCTCTCGAATATTTACTATTTTAATAAATGTATTTTACGTCTATACATTTTTTGATTTATACATCACCAATAAATGATGATTTTGACTATTCTTCGTAACACTAAATTTAACTAAAATATGTGGGGATGGATTTTCTCGCTTCTTTCGATAACATTGAATCTCTTTCCACGAATCACGCTGCTTTTAAATCATAGATTGCCTTTCGAACTGCACTGACAGATGATTTTTTTTTTATGGATGAACGTGGCCGAGATACATACTGAATTCACTTAATAACGTAGCATTATTAGTTCTGAAAGTAAAGTCTCTTTAACTATGGCTGACAATTTGTCTCTCGCTGGTGTTGTTTCACTACCTTCCTAACCTACTGCAGCATCTTCTAATGGGACGGCGTTCCTAGCTCTAACACTGTTCGTTTCGTTAAATAAGTTAAGGAGTTCGCGAGCTAGATATCGTCTGGATAAGCAAATAAAGTCTAATCAATTCATACTTAGCTCCTCGAATTCTAGCTGCCGCATACGAGAGTAGTTTTTTAAAGGCTATCCAACCTTGCGCCTTATCGTAAATTAATATAAACAAAAATTTTAACACAGTGTCAACTCTTGACTAGGCGTGTTCTGCATTGATAGTCCGAAGTGTGTTGAAATCGAAGTGTCCGAGTATCTCACTGCCTCCCAGTCGTCAAAACACTGTAATTTAAAACACCTT
The DNA here is from genome assembly GCA_023159025.1 of Thereuonema tuberculata. Classification (NCBI taxonomy): domain Eukaryota; kingdom Metazoa; phylum Arthropoda; class Chilopoda; order Scutigeromorpha; family Scutigeridae; genus Thereuonema; species Thereuonema tuberculata. The sequence continues at coordinate 5,847 of JAFIDM010102797.1, read as the reverse complement.
CCCGCCTTTTTGGGGGCAAAAAGTCACGAGGCCAAGAGCTGAGTTTCATCAATCGACGATTGATTTCTCACAAATGTTCTGATAATGGGTAAATACGTCACGATGGTTATGCAAATTTCTTCAGATAGGGTATCGCAGATGTTCATTTTAATAAACTTTAGAATGACTCACTGACCAGCTGGTTGGCCGTTCATTTGCAGGTGTTCAATCTTAATTAAAAATAAAAGTAATATTTTTTTTTTCCTCTCGCAAAAGCTATTTACGATTTTCACACAAAATTAATTAATTAAAATAAAATTTTGTCATTTTCTCAACATTACGATTTACCAGGATTTATAACAATAAATTAATAATATTATAACCCTTAATATTCGTTTTGTCATAATATATATATATATACACATATATATTGGATGCAAAAATAAAGTCATACACCTGGATATATGAAAAACAATTTATATAATAATATAACAGTATACAGTAAATGTAAAATTATATTTATATATATATATATATAGAGAGAGAGAGAGAGAGCAGGACAGTGATATGAAATTTGAAGATGCCAATACAAAGATCAAACCACTGTTTCTTATCAACCAATTGTGATATATGTATATATGGGTAGTTCTACAAGAATTGGGTAACTTGATGAAGCTTAGCCATAACTAATCTAAAAACTGACATTGTAAGTTATTCGTCATTAAATTAAAAAGATAACTGTTCTTTCTTTTTGATTATATAAGTTAAAAATAGTTTCTTATAAAATAATATTGTCAAAATCTCCACTTTTCTACTTAAAACGTCAGCCCCCTGGCGTGAAGCCACTACAAAAATCAGGACATCGGTGTTTATAATTTCGAAATTACCTAAAATAACTTACTTTATTATCTTTAAATAAGTTATAAGATACTTTTAAAATATTATTAAATGAAATGATTAGTAAAAATAAGTAAAAAACATTCCTAAATCTTTACGTAAACCCGCGTGCTCAGTTTCGCTCGTCAGGTCCCTGTCGTTATTGAAATTCGAAAAATCGGAGTATTTAATAGCACTTCAAAGTTGAGACCAATCTGCTTTTAAACATTATACGTGAAATTAACTACTGCTTGCTACAGGGTAGCCCTTTTGGAATCAGTGAGAGCGGCGTGGTTGTGGTGTGAACACGTGTCGGAGCCAGTCAAATTGTCAGTCCACTGGCAAGTAATTTCACGGTTATTTACAACTAATTTATTTTAATATTTTTATGTCCAAAAGATTATCTTGAAATGTTCTAATGTGACAAGCAATAAAGCTGATATCTGTAATCGTTTGAAAGATATTCAGTCGGATCTCTATTTAACGAAGTCGCTAAATCCCGAAAAAAATTTCGTTATATGGAAAATTCGTTAAATAGAGATTCACCTTTTATTATTCAATATTATTAAAAAAAGTAATAATTTCAATAACATAAAGAATATATTACCACATGTGTACTTAAATTTTACTAATAATTTTTTTTTTTTTTTTGGAAAAAGTGTTTTTGCTCATAGTCCTGACGCATCTTTGCAATGCACCAAAAACCCCTCAGTATTTTCTTCAAATTCTAATCCTTGTCGGATTGTTTCCAATGATTTTAGCATTTCATCATACGAAGGTTTTTTGATTTCTACATCATGATCATTTCCATTTTCATCATCTTAATCTACATCGCAATTCATAGTTGTATTGTTTTTATTTTTCACACTGTCCAATATATCCGATTCAGTTAGCGTTTCCAAGGTCTCAACTCCAATATCAAGTGAAAGATAATCATTAATCAGCACATCATGATCAATTTCTTTTTTCCCTCAGTTGTATCTACATTTCTTTTATTTCCTCTAAGGGAATATTAATAATAAAAACATTTCAAGCAGAAAAAAAAATAAGATACTACGAAAAAGTTCGTTAAATAGAAAATGCACTTCGCTATTTGGAGGTTATTTTACGAAGAAATTATCAAAATGTTCTTGGTTCCAAAGAAAAGTTCGGAAAATAGAGAAATTCGCAAAATAGAGGTTCGTTAAATAGAGGTCCGACTGTATTTATTTTTCACTGAATTCGTCAGCCCCCTGGCGTCAGTCCCCTGCCTAGAAAGGAGAAAATAATCAAAAAAATGAAAAAAAAAATAGATACAATTGGTTAAAAATCTTTCAAATCATTAAATTGAATAATAATTTTGGTTTAAGATTGGAAAACTAAATAAAATATAAATTATTCAGTCAAATTAATTGGGAAAAATATAATTCTGAAACACTAAAAAGTATTAAAAAGCTTAAAACTTTATTAATTGATGAGAATGTACTCTAAATTTTTAACTTTTAACTTTTTTTAAGTTTCTTTTATATTAGATAATTAACAAAGTTAATTAATCTACAGTTAATAATTATAAATTAATCTATCAGCACCTATAGTACAGGTTTTCTTTATTTTTTGGTAACATAATTTCCATTATATCAAAGCTTGCAGTTGTAATTCATGCAGTTATTATTATTATTATTGTTATTATTATTTCTTGTACTGAAGTTGATATAATAAATAATTTTAAATATTTAGGTATAATTATAAATGATTTTTTTACATGGGATAACTATATAAATATTTTCTATAAAAAATTAAATGTAACCATATATATTTTATTATATGAAAAATATTCTTCCACTTAAGATATAAATTTTAATTTATTTTGCAATTTTTGCTTCTTTTCTAAATTATGGAGTTAATATATGAGCAAATGTAGGAAATATACATTTGGAAAATTTAAAAAATTTACAAACCAAAGTTTTAAAGTTGATATTTCCAAAAAACATATGCAATAATATTAATAAAAGGAAACAAATATTATTAAAATATAATATGTTATATCCTAAACAAAAATTTATATATTATATAATAATAAATAATTTTTATAGTGTAATTAAATTAAAAGATGAAAGTGTAAAAGAAAATTATAATTTGAGAAAATAAAAATAGAATAAAACTTGATTATCCTTATATCTATAATGAATATGGTATAAGAAATTTAAATTATATACTTGAAAAAACCTTTAATGATATAAATTGGAATATATTTAAAGATTCTGAAAGAATTTCAATTGTAAAAAATAAGGTAAAGAATTGGATATTGGATAATATTGATTAATAATTTGTTAATTTTATGTTTGTGTTAATATGTTTTTGCTAATATATTTGTTTCAGTATGTTTGAGGATGATAAGTTGATTTGGTAAAATTTGTAAAATTTATTTAAATGTAATTTTCAATATAATTATTATGTTTTATAATAAAATAACAGCACCAGTTGATAGGAATTTGAATTCCTAACGGGACTGAATTGTATAAATTTAATAAATGAATAAACAAATAAATAAGTAAATAAATAAATTATTATTACTATTGGCAATCTAATTCTATTTTTAATCTTTTAGTACAAGTGGGATTGCCAATGTTCTTAATTATTTGTAATTGTTCTAACAAACTTCACTTGTTTTTAAGCTTTTTTTTTTTAAAAAAAAAAAAAAAAAAATATGTAAGAGACAAAGTTATTTTGTGTACAAAAATTACTGATTATGATGTTGTTTTAATGAATTTCAGGATTTTAATGATTTTAATGATTTAAAGCATTTCTATTTTCAATAAAACGTATTTTTTCGTCAGTCCCCTGGTCTACCCGTCAGCCCCCTGGAGGCAATTTTCAGAAAACGTGAAATAACTTCGAAAATACTGAATAAAGTGACTGTTCCTTTCTGCAACAGTACATTGATTATATTTCCCTCCTACTCTATGTTAAAACACATTATTTAAAATAAATAAAGAATTGGCACTTTTTCCTCCAAAAAGTTACCCAATTCTTGTTAGAACTACCCATATATAGTATATGTGTGTATATTTTGTTTCTATTTATTTTTTTGGAGGGTGGCAGCACCAATTTTTTTTTATTATTATCATTATTATTATGATTATAGTTATTTAGGAAATGTAGGAAATATAAATTTGGAAAATTTCAAAAATTTACAAACCAAAGTTTTAAAGTTGATATTTCCTAAAAACATATGGAATAATATTAATAAAAGGAAACAAATACTAATATAATATATTATATCCTAAATAAAAATTTATATGTAATATAATAATAAATAATTTTTATAGTGAAATCAGTTGTCAGTTTATCAGTTAATTCACCATGGAAAGTGAGAGTTATCAGGTTGGCACAGCACCGGAATATCTCCAATTTTTATAGTGTAATTAAATTAAAAGATGAAAGTATAAAAGAAAATTATAATTTGAGAAATAAAAATAGAATAAAACTTGATTATCCTTACATCTACAAATAATATGGTATAAGAAATTTAAATTATATAATTGAGAAAACCTTCAATTATATAAATTGGAATATATTTAAAGATTATTTCCAAAAGCAGATCAGTGAACTCTTTAGTCTTGTGCGTTTTGACTCGTATTTTTCTTTCTAATCATGTTGTACGCACGTTAATTTTATGTATTATATATTTCTTGTTTTATAATTAATCTCTTACATGCTAAGCGGGTCTTAGCGGAGATTAATTCTTTGGCCCTTTTTATTCTTTATTTATGTTTTGATGTTTTTTTAATTGTAGGGCCGTTTTGATGTTTACTTTTGTTCTATTTATATGTTTCTTGAGTTCACTGAAAAGTTAAGATACTGAACGGACCCAACTGATGAAGGTCAGGCAACCAGAAATGGTCCATCTTGGGTTTTCAGTATCGCAATTTCCAAAAGCAGATCAGTGAACTCTTTAGTCTTGTGCGTTTTGACTCGTATTTTTCTTTCTAATCATGTTGTACGCACGTTATTTTATGTATTATAATTATTGTGTATAATAATAAAATAACAGCACCTGTTGATAGGAATTTGAATTCATAACGGGACTGAATTGTATAAATTTAATAAATGAATGAATAAATAAATAAATAAATTTGCCAAGTATTAACTTGTAAAAACGAGATGTAAATATAACTTTTGTTTGTTTGATGAAATTTCAACTCATTTAAGTAAAGAAACATAGTCTCCAGGTATATTATGTTTTAGGGATTAACGGGGGTAATTTTCATCCTCTCATGGCAGTAGGCCGAAGTGTAACTTAGAGGTCCTGAATGGAGTGGAATTATGGTAGTGATAATTCAGAGCTCTGAAATGTATTTCTACCAAATCCGATCATCGGTTTAAAATGGCGGTCATTAGAAATTTCCACTTTTTATAAAATAAAATATAATAAAATATAAAATAAAATATAATAAAATATAATAAAATATAAAATAAAATATAATAAAAAGTTGTTTGAAATACTTGGGTGAGTTTATACTTTCTGTACAGGGTGTAACTATAAATTATCATTTTTCTCGCATTAGATTCCAATTATTCAGTTTTCTAGCGATAATTCAGAGCTCTGAAATGGATTTCTACCAAATCCGATCATCGGTTTAAAAATGGCGGTCATTAGAAATTTCCACTTTTTAACTTTTTTTTTATCTTTTAAAGCCTTTTCCTGAAGTTATTTTTAGAACATTTGCCACGAGCCTATTAGACCATTAGAGGAATTGCAAAACTATAAAGAATGAGAAAAGAAAGTTGACATCTGTTCACAGAATTTTAGGGGACGGGACGTGATGTCAAAGTTATAACTTGGAACCTGCTGTTAATTTTGAGCTTTTCAGCTAAAACGTTTACGATTACTTTGGTATTCAAATCCCGCGTCTAAGTCTTTAGAAATGATCTTCCACTGCTGCATTGTCGTTATCACAGTGAATATTATATCTAGTATATTTATCTATACTGGTGTGCAAAAAAATTACT